>ML827395.1:35262-51502 GCA_009831015.1 Picea engelmannii | reverse complement strand
TTCCTTAGGGCAGACTCATTCCCTCCAGGTTACACTTTGTTTAGTGTCGGAAGAATGGCCTAGGGTAAGGAATGGTCCAAGCATTTCTCAAGGGTAGACTCATTCTCTCCAGGTTACACTTTGCTTAGTGTGGGAAGAATGGCCTAGGGTGGGAAATGGTCCAGGTTCATAAATCAGAAACAATCCTTCTTCCTTGGTTGAGAAGAATGGGGCAGATAGCCTATTATTGATATTATATGTTGAGGGCAGACATTTTTTCAGATCTCACAGATGTGAGTGAAAGATTGGCCCAGATGATTGTTGTTGATATTATATACTGAGGGCAGACACTCTTTCAGATCTCACAGACATGAGTGAAAGAATGGCCCAGATGTTTCAGTTTTTATCATAACATTGTTTTTATGCAGATGAAGACAACTGTGGTGGTAGACATTCTTTTAGATCTCATAGACGTGAGTGAAAGATTGGCCCAGATGATACAGTTTTATCATAACATTGTTTATATGCAGGTTGCTATTTGTTATGAAGGACAGTTGTTGAATATGTTTCACAAAGTCTGAGTAGTTGTATACTACTGGAATAGACACAGGTGTGTTCTATAAATTGATATTGTACCAGTTGTCATAGGAGATTATCCAGTTGGATAATAATGACAGGTGCTATTGGTGCTACCATTTGAATGGTTTGTTGTGCTCAAGACCATACCTCCCTAGCTAGGAGGGAGTGTTAATATTATGGTAGCTTCGGGAGGTATGAACCTCTATGATGACCTATGACGAGATTAGAATCCTCCGGAAGGAAGCAAAGAATTGAAGAAAACCCTAGACAGGTTGTCAGCTGAGCAAATATATTTATATTGAATTTATTAATGCCCAGAAAGAGAATTCGGCCTAGTTAGACTGGTCAGGTCGGCCCCAGTTAGACTGGCCAGTCCACTATAAATACAGGGCGCCAATTTCATTATTACACACTCTCAGAATTGCAGAGCCAATTGTGCGCACTGCAGTTGGCAGTTTTGTGTGCAGGTCTCTGGGAAAGTGGTGTGCTAGTTCTGGGTGGGATCATCTGTTCATTTTTGTTTCTATTCTTTTGCTTGGTGCATTTAGCCTCTCTTGGCTATAGATTGCAGTCGGAATTCTCTTCTTAGTCAAGGTCAAGGTGCTCGGAGGGAGTCTTCATCCTGTGGTTGGGAGATGAGGGTATCGTCGTGGTAAAACGAGCACACAATCCTTTATATTCTAACACTGTCAACATTTGATCTGACGTTAATTATGAGCAATAACCCAACGCATTTACCAAATCGTAGGTCCTTGCGAAAATCACTGGCCACCGGGAGAGATTTAGGGACAATGGTTATAGCAACCAGAGAAAAGGGGGACGGTTACCCATAACCTCAGCTGTACCAATAGTTTTCATCAGGGTTTAAACTAAATTCATTAAAATTCGATCTTAACATTTTCATATCTTTATATCCAACCGGTTACTTCTGCCATGGAATTCGTACAGGTGAAGGAGCAAACTGTTGTGGCTAAGGGTGATTACATTTAGGTAAAACACAATTCCAAAACCCTTCATTCGAGGGCCATAACGGATTTTCATAAGAAACAGCTATAAACGCTAGAACGTTCACGTTCAGGAATAAAACTACGAAGGGTTAAGCAGCGAGGATGAGCCAAAAACACGGGTAAACTCTATCGCAGACTGTGTTAGAGTTAAAAGTGAGCTTGGCAATAAAGATCACCATTCCAACATAAAATTCAATGAGAAACCACGAAGAATCATTCGCCCTCTAAAAAAATTGACCCTATGATACAATCGACAGGTATCAACAGAAGTGAAAAAGGAAGAGTTCGTGGATGACATAAAATGGTAGGGGCACAGGTTAGAAAATGACATGAGATTTAAACAAAAGACCTATACCCATCCCAAATGGCCTGCGAAGTTAATCAATGGAGGTATTGAACCATTTAATTTGCAATGGATAATATTAATTCTGACCGTGTCCAAAATCCTTACAACATATAAGAAGTCAGTTTTATCAACAACGAGTTGAATCCGAAACTTGCCTCCTTTATCAAATATCTTCTAAGTACAATGAGAGCATTGTAAAAAGAACAACACAGGCAGCAGTAGATTTTTCGGGTGTAGTCGCTGGAGATAAGTCAAAAATAATTTTCCCTATCAAAAAATCGCACCAGAAAAAGGGAAAACACTCAGATATGGGCAGAGGAGAAAGTCCAAAATATTAAAACATGGAAACCGTTCACCAGGGTAAGGATATTTACAACAAAATACACCGATGCAGGTGCGAAACTACACAGTCCACAGAGGTAAAATCCAGCCGCCTAAAGGTTTTAGATGCAAGGCTGGAGTGGCCAAAGTCAAGGGAAGGACATGCAGAAACAAAATTGTGGGAAAGGACATTACACCGTTGAGTTGGCGTTCACATCAGTTACAATATAATAGCCGAAACAAATAAATAAACAATCATTTAATCCATTTACAATCGAGGTTCTGATCCTATCATAAGTTTTAGTGCATTTTACTCTACTAACAAGAGAGTGTACCTGGCATTATCGCCCGTTGATGACGTCCGCGCTCCTTGCTGCTCCTGCTTCGCGCCGACCATAGAGACCTCACCGGTACCTCCCAGCCAAACGCTAGGGGTACTCTGCTTCCCCCTTAGCCCCCCGAGCTGCAAAGAGGCCACACAAGATCCAGAAGAGAAGTCTAGCTTCTCAGCTCGCCTCGCAAGGCTGAGCTACCACTCCAATCCGAGCTGAGAAAATCCCAACTCCTCACAAGCAATCAGTCAAGCCACAATCCGGCAGCGTAACGTTACGCTAATCGTCCATCCCATCTTCCTCATCTTCCCTTTCCTTTATATAATTTTGAGACCCACCTACTTTCCCTAAATCACTATTAATTTAAGTTTTAATGAATATCCTCTAAAAATTCTCTGTTGTCCAAGTGTCACACATCCCCCACGTTTCTCCAAAATTATTTTCTTTAAAATTATTAAAAGACTCATTTCCCTCACCCACCTAGAGTCGCTCCTAAAATTACTCCTAGGTGTTCCTAGATCCCCTTACATGCTTTTAATAACTTTCCCTATAGTGAAGTTGCTAAATTTAGTTCATTTTAGAAAGTTCTTTAATTGCTGATACCTTTTTGCTTTTTACCCTATGTCCCCTACTTTCCTTTACTATGTTTCCTTTATTACTAGTTTCCCTATTTCTATTATTTATTCCTTCCTTTTTTTTTTAAACCAAAAAGATAAATGCGCTAATTAGTCTTTTCATTTTATTTTTAAATTCATAACTTTTATACTTCTCCCACGTTAATTAATTTTTATTCCTTTTTACAATTAAAACCATGGATTTTAATTAAACTATCCCTCTCTTCACTTTACCCCCCCTAAATTTAAGAAGGCTTTAACTATGACTTAGGAGGGTTTTATTTTACGTCCTTATGCTTATTTTTGTAGGGTCCTTTTCTTAAGGCTAAACAAATCTTATCTTAGAGATGTTTTAAATTTAGGTTTAGATTTGAACTGGGCGACAATTAATTAGGGGAGTCATTTTAAGAATTTCATCAGGTGTTAAGGTCTTAGGGTCATGTACGTTTGTCTCATCATCATCATCAATGCGACGTGCCCTTCAGGACGCACTACGTGCTCCAAGGGTGCCACTCGCCTCATTTATTTCTGTTGCGCGACGTTCCCTTCAGGATGCACCACGTGCTCCAAGGGTGCCAATCGCCAACTTGTGTTTCTTTTGCGCGACGTGCCCTTCAGGATGCACCACGTGCTCCAAGGGTGCCACTCGCTGACTTGACTGATTGGTAGACATCTATAACCCCTGGAGTCAACACTCCACCAGGTGAACTTGTGGGAGACTAAGGGCTCTAAGGAATAAGGCCCCCGCCTTATTGTGCACCCCTTAGAATCATCGTGAGCGACTGTCACAGTCTACCCTCATGGCATCGTGGATCCTCTCGAACTAGGTAATCATTAACCTACAGATTGAGCCATGGTGGGAGTGCTAGTAGGCCGTGGCAGGGCTACTGTCCACACCTCTCCCTCAAACTCTCTGGAAATCGTGTGTGGCCCCTTTACTCCATATGTGAGTTTGGTCGGAAAGCTATCGTCAGCCTGCATCATCAACCATCGTGTCAGAACATATCAACATCATATCATAAAATCAATAAAAATATCACGATCAATAAATCAACCCAAACAACACACTCCCTGACTCAATCCGGAGTCCAAGGGGTTCCACCGATGCCTCTGCATCCTCAAGGTCCAAACCCTGCACACTCAATAAAACTGAGTCAATAGCACCTGTCTACATCAAGTAGTAAAACATAATGTCGTCTATCATAACGCATCATAATCAAGTATAAATGTTTTAACATCAGAAAAGTCCAGATCACTTGCGAGCAAGTGTCCTCAAATAATAAGTTTTCTCAGTGTGCCAGTGCGGGATGTTACACCTGGATATCAGACACCAGGACATCCCCATCATAGTATAACTTTGAGTAATCTTAGTCTATTGATTATGTTGAGATTAGTTAACCTAATCCATGTGATTAGGTGAGGCTTAATTAATGTACTTATGGGGATAACCGCCCCGGAGTATTTGTGTAAAGATTCACATTCCAAATTTCTCGAACCGTAGATCAAATGATTATAATGGAACGTGCTTACCCATTGGCCTTAGCCCTTTGTGGGTGACATCTTTCTCCTTCTATGATTTAAATGGTGACAAGCGTCACCTCTGTGACACACTCCGATTAACCCCTAGCAAAGGATGGCTAGGATTTTCTCTCAGAGCTCTTCTAGTCACGATGGATGATCTAGATCACCCCTCAGACCCCCCCTTTGGACCACCTCCACCTCGGCATCCAGGATTATCCCGACCATGGAACCTCGATCATAATAACCAGTACAAATCTAACGATCCATCATCTCCCACAATTACTCTCTGATAGATCAATAACTAGTGCTCACTCTCGGAGGTCAGCTGGTCATAGTCCTTTATCAACCTTGTGCACCAACACTTCAATAGTTTGATCTTTGAAACTCTTATAATCAAGATCAACGGTAGTGATATAGTCTGTACCACTCGTCGATGGATCTAATGACCCTCGTTGATTCAAGGGTGCACACCTTACATGCACTACAACCTGCTTCGATGGAGGGTTAGGATCTATCCACCCCGTGAGATCGATAGTTGAGACATGATCTCACCTCTTACTAACTAATGGTAGAGGCCCATCATGATTTATGGTCCATATCTCTTTTTAGATTCTCTTGTTGACCCCACACTTGGTCACTTCGAAACTACACCCTCTGATGAAGGGCCAGGATCTATTTGTAGGGTCGAATCAACGACTGTGATTTTGTCAAGCTTAAAAAAAGGATTTATATATAATTTATCAGTCCAAAGTTGGACTTAATAGTCTAGGTATTTCTCCTAAGTAATTTCTAAGGCTTACCAGGCCTTCAATATATCCACATTCCACCTCTAACCGACTAAGGAATTTCCTCTTGGATTTTATCATCCATCTCTTAATTTATCTGTTATGAACATAAAAATACATATAAATATGTATGAATAGATAATAATTAATAATATAAATAACTAATGATTAATAATGAAGAGACATGACATATGAAATATCATGTCTCTTATGAAAGGGCACTCCTGCACGGGATATATATACAACCCTCATTCCTCATTTGTAATCATCTCATATTTTCATATATATATATATATATATATATATATATATATATATATATATATATATATCTTATAGATATCTTTATATTCCAAGTACTTTGGATATTTACATAGTGAACCGGGTTGGTTCACCACATTATCTTCCTGGATTTCTCTCACAGGAAACAGACTGTAGCATATAATATACTATGTATGCAGGAGGCTCACTCATCAATTTACTTTCTTTATTTTAGAAATGATACAGTGTATTCATGTTCATATGTGTTATATACAGACAAATCTATTTATATACATTATCATGCAAGCATATTCTCTTCCAAAGGGGACAAAGACAAGCCCATAAAACTTGTATACACAATTATAAGAACATTACAGGTGTAAATCCTTTACCTTCAATTAAACTACATAGAGTGAGAATACTTATCTATTTCAGGTTGTTTCCAATCAACTAACTTTGGGTGTTCATCTGTCCACCAACCATAGGATTTGCATTCTCAATCACTTTGGCAGTAGGCCACCCCTATGCCAAGCCATGATACCACCAAGGAATCTATCTCTCTCTGGTTCTCAGCAAATTGTGAAGGAAATTCTCTTTCACACCACTCTTGGTAGAGATATTCTCACAACCACCTAGCACAGTCCTTAATGAGCTTTGTCTGATACCTTCCCAGTATCAATCTTGCAGCCTTCCACGCTCAGGTCGAGTCTCTGGATTCTCCCATCTAAGATTTAGATCTCTAGCTCTTTTCTATTACTGTGTTTTTACACAATCCATCCTCTTTCTCCCATCCGAACTCTCTCGAGTTTTTTTGTCTCTCCAAACTTTTCTTCCTCATCTCCCATCTACCCTCATGTGCTTCTGTTGCACGCATTGTTAGGGAGGGTTCTCAACCTATCTCATTCCTTCTGTTAGAAAAAAACCTATGGGTCAACCTGATCTAAATAAATGGTATCCTATGGTACCTTTGGCTAATAGTTTCAATTGTCCTAGCCTAATCTCCCATGCCTAGATTTATTTGGGGTAGTTGGTTGCCCAAATACCATCCTTCCTCATTAACTGTTTTTCCTTGAAATCAGGGACGAGTAAAATAATCTGAATATCAAATATTATCAGCAGGGAAGTTTGGCCTATCTATATCATGATTAACCCCTCTATAGGTTTCCTCACTCTTTCCTCCATTGGTATAATGGAAAGTACTAAAGGATTCACCCCCACAATCATTTGTTGGTAATATTAATTAAAATAACAATACATCTACATTGTTCACGCCATGGCATGGCAATCATTAACTATGATTAATCACATATAATCAGGTGTTTAGGAAAGGGTTGTTACAGGGAATGTAAGAATGTGTTTAATGTTTGTCTAGTGGCCACATTTACCATTGTATTTCCTATCATTATGATAAGGAATTTTGTATACACAATGAGGAATTATTAGAGTATTGTGCTCATTATTCTTCATTTAATCAGTAATTTATAAAGCAATTTTATCCCACAATCAACAAAAAATTAACTTTTCCCCATAAAACTTTAGTTTAAAAACCTACAAAAGATTACCATGAGTCTTGATAGGATTTTGATTAGATTTGAGGCAAACAAAGGCTAACTTTGATAAGAAAATAGTCAGTCTTGACTAATTTGTATTCTTTGGATCAAACAACAGTGCTAGATTTGGTGAAAAATGCTTAAAATTTGAAGAAATCAAGCATGTGGTCCAAATCCAATTTGTAGATCTATGAAAAGTGGGGCTTAAAATAAAATTTGAGGTGATAGATTAGCAGATATGAAGAATTAAATATATCTACTTAGATTTAATGGAAAAAATCCAATACAATGAATTTTATCCAAGGAGTTAAATCTAGGCAACATGCTCTGATACCGTGAAAGACCATGAACATATTAAAAATATAGAACCAAGATATATCCTATATAAAATCCTATGGAAAGCATTAAACGAATAAAATAGATCTAACAAACAATAAAGAGGAGGCACACAATTTAATAGATCTAACAAATAAGAAAGAGGAGGCAATAAATTTAAGTAGTAAAACTATGGGGTGGGGAAACATCCATGAAAGAAAGCCTTCTATTCTTCAAAACTCTCATAATTACATAAGCTAGATAAAATTCAAATAGGGAGTTCATAGGGATCCATACAAATCTCAAGAATCACACAAGCACATTACAATTGAGCCTCTCTAACCTGTATTATACAAGTTAGAGGGATAGAAGATCATATCCCATGATGCATGTGGGATAAATTCACTTTATAAATTAGTGATGGAATATGAGATCATATCCCATGATGAATGTGGTATAAATTCACTTTATAAATTAGTGAGTTAATGCAGAATAATACGCCCAATAGTCTGATAATGTCTCACTTTGTATACAAAATTCTTAATGATAGACAACACAATGGTAAATGTGGCCACTAGACAAACATTAAACACATTCTTAAAAATTATTTCTTCATTCCTTGGTTGTATTAATGTGCCTAATCTCTTTCTTGGCCATGGTATGGGTTCCATTAGGTCACAAGCAAGGAGGAATGTCAAGTAATATAGTGCCTTAAGGAAGAGGTGGGCGTAGTAAGTGTAGCAATTGAGGGGGGGGGATATAGAGTATGAGACCTACCTTCTAGCGATTGATCAAGAGAAATAAATATAGGTTGAAATAAGTATTATATTCCCCACTTCAATCAAACGCATTCATCCCTAGTGATTGAGGAAATGGAAAATAAAGGGACCTTACCTACATTTTCTATCATCTAGTAAGTGGGTGGATCACTTATAGGAACATATAAAGATCCAATTATGGATGGATTGAATAAATTTTTAGAGGTATGGGGCAATGAAGATATCGATTTGAAGTATTTCTATTTAGAGACACAAAATTTGAAGTTTCATTAGAAGTAGTATATTTGAAGGCCCAGGATACCTTTGTTTACAAATCAAAATCTCCCTTTTTTGTGTTGGATTACTCAGAGGGGGGGTGAATCAGTATTAGAGAAATTTAATCATTTTTCTCCAAAAATACAAGTGTTATATCAATGTAGCATTATCATCCAATAGTTGCAGAGTAAATAAACAATGAACAAATGAGCAATCACACACATACACAGTACACCAGTGTTTTTATGTGGAAACCCAAAGTGGGAGAAAACCACAAAATTCTTTTTCTTAGATGTCTTGAAGGATTACATTCATTGGAAGCACCAACTTCATTTGTTTTCCAGCTGCAATTGGAAGGAGGCTCCAACCCCCTAGTTTTTCAGGTTACAAACTGAGGGAAGCTCTAACCCAATTCTCTGGCTACAACCCCCTATGTTCTCTGGCTACAACTGGAAGGTGGCTACAACCACCTGTCCTTGCCCAGTCCAACCACCCTGAAGTAGAAGTAGAATGATGGAACCACTATCACACTATCACTATGAGATATACCATTGTACAACTGTATCAATCTGTACCACTGACCTACATCCAACCTGTACAACTGCCCTGTAATCAATCTGTACCAGAACTAAACATGTATCAACAAAAATACAACATGTATGCAACATGTAGTGTTGCAACACACATATCTATGCACCCTATCTATTATGCAGCCCGTGTATGTATGCGACCAAACTATTATGTAGCCTGTGTATGCCTTCTGAAAACTAGGGTTTCCTTTCTCTTGAAAACTTATGACCCTTTGTAACTTCTTTCACATATATCTGTAACATGTGATTGTATCCAGACTGTAACTGTACTCTGTGCATGCATCCTCATACATAACCTCTACCCAAAGCATATATATCTCTCTCTAGTCATGTGCCATATAGGTGTGTGTAATCATGAACAATTATAATAACCCTCACATGGTCTAGTCATCAAACCCTTTATGATATTCAACCTATGAATACATCAACCACTTCACAAATACAAGCTCTCAACCATGTACCACAAACCCTTATCCACATGCCAAGAAATACAAGATGTGCCTCAATAAGAAGTATCAATGATAAATATACCAGCACTATATTTATGTAGATTTGACTTATGCAGAAGATCTCATGCAACCACTAGTCTCTCTAGGGAGAATCCTCAAATCTCCATAACCATTTCTCATGCATACATCAAAATCCAACTATTCATAGAAATAATACATACCTTTTGAACCAATGGATAGATCTGATGTATTTGAGCATTGTATACCTTCTTGGGAGCTTGATCTCAGAATCTAGAACCTCTGCATCTTCATCTTCTCAAGTTTCCATGGCTTTACCAACATGTACGCACCCTAATACACTATCAGCCTGTGTACGTACGCACCCTAATACACTGACAACCCGCGTATAACTCAGTATGTATGCACCCTAATACACCGTCAGCCCGCGTACACCTTAGAAAATAGGGTTTTTTTGTATTCATTGTAATTCCAAGAATTTATCCGTCAACCCTTCGTACTACCTCAGACCTTCACAACTTCATATGTATCAATGAGTACTTGCAATAAGCCTCACACAACAAAAGATATTCTATGTGTTCAAGTGTGATTAAATGAGAGAGATTTGTCTCTTATTTATACTTTCATGTAGCATTACACTTTCCTTATTTTAGGGAGTTCTCCATTTACTTTATTATTTAAATAATTTCTTTCGCAAACACTTGACTTTTGGGGGCTTCTATATGACTCATGAGGGTTCTCCAACTTCATATGGCCATAACTCTCTAACCGTGAGGAGTTATGTGACATTCCACATACCACCGGAAATGGAATGACAAGCACTATCCATCTAGAATAGTTTCATTGATAAATTCACTAACCTTCATCTCATTATTCCATAATTAAGCATGAGTTCTCTAACCATACTTCTAGGATAACTCAATCCGCAAAGCGTCTTCCCATGAGGGATTTCACCATAAGGGGACCACTTTGGAGTTCATCCATTTGTACTTCTTATCAACCATTAAAAGAAAATAATCAATCATTTTTACATCAAACAAACTTGGGTCCATTACCCAAACCTTTGTGCTACTGGAATTTGCTATCGTACTTTCTTCAAGGGGTGGCATCAATGACAACCAACCTTAATCAACAATCTCCCCCTTTAGCATTGATGGAAACACTCTGATGCAATACTGAAATCATATCACTCATGCTCCCCCTGGAACCATGCCTTTGTGACCATTTCTCCCCCTGGAATCATGCCTCTGTCCTCTGCATCTGATAAATTTCTCCCCCTTTGTCATCAATGGCAAAGGTATCTCTCTGTCTGGGGCTTCTCCCCCTAACTGAGCTGTCCTCTTTATGGTGCTTCCTCGTGTACATCTAAGACATATACGATAAGCATTCAAAAGAATTCATTTTGGAGTAGAAATAAATCTGATTCTTTGGCAAAGATACTCAAAGGCTTCCCATGGAAGTGGTTTTGTAAAGATGTCTTCCACTTGTTCTTTTGTGCCCACATACTCAACACTGATGTTCTTTTCTGCAACATGTTCTCATAGAAAGTGATACTTTATTGGAATGTGCTTCGTCTTGGAGTGCATCACTGAATTCTTTGAGATACTGATGGCGCTTGTATTATCACAATAGATTGGAATGGGCTCATCATACTCAACTTGTATATATGTTAGAGTTTGTTTCATCCAAAGAACCTATGTACAACATGTTGTTGCTACAATATACTCCGCCTCGGCTGTAGATAAAGATATTGATGATTGTTTCTTTCTTAGCCACGATATTAAACACTCACCCAAGTAGAACGTTGCTCCATTGGTGCTTCGTCGGTCATCAATACAACCTACCCAATCTACATCTGTGTAGGCAATAAGTGATAGATCCTTTCCTTTTGGATACCATAATCCAAAATCTTATGTTCCCTTGAGATATCTGAAAATCCTCTTCACTACTAATACATGTGATTCCTTTGGTGCTACTTGAAATTGTGCCACTTGTCCAATTGTTTGCATTACATATGTCCTGGATGATGTCACATATAGTAGGCTACAAATCATTGACCCGTATTGCCTTTGATCTGTAGACTTTGAATCATCATCTTTTCTCAACTTGCAACTGGTTTGCATGGGAGTGATAACTAGCTTGCAATCTTCCATTCCGAACCTCTTTAGCATTTCTCTAATATACTTGGTTTAAGAAATAAAAATTCCTTGGTTGCTTTGACGTATCCGAATTAGTCCCAGAAAAAAGGTTAGTTCTCCAAGTAATGACATTTCAAATTCATTCTACATATCTTTTGCAAATTTTTGGTTTAACCTGTAATCATCACTACCAAAAATAATATCATCAACATAAACTTCAATTAATAAAATACTATCTTGACTTACCTTGATGTAAAGGTTGTTGTCTGGACTTCCTTTTCTGAACCCTACCTGTTGTAGATATTTATCCAGTCTAGAGTACCACACTCTAGGAGCCTGTTTTAGACCATACAAGACCTTCTTTAATTTACACACATAATCTGCATTCTCTGACAACTGAAATCCTTCTGGTTGTTCAATGTAGACTTCTTCTTCAAGTTCCCCATTCAGAAAATTTGATTTTACGTCCATCTAATACACTTTAATATTTTTGGAGCATGCATAAGCTAAAAGAAATCAGATTGCTTCCATTCTAGCAACTAGGGAAAATGTTTCTTCAAAGTCGATTCCTTCAACTTGTGCATATCCTTTACATACCAATCTATCTTTATTCCTTGTAACCTGTCCATCTTCATTCAATTTATTCCTCTATACCCACTTTGTGCCAGTCACATTCTTATCCTTTGGTATTGAAACCAATTCCCAAGTGTCATTTTTCTCTATTTGATCCAATTCTTCATTCATGGCCTTATTCCAAAATTTGTCCTTGCTGGCCTCTTCAAAACAGGTTGGTTCAATCGTAGATGAGAGTGCTAGGTGCATTTGTTCTGGTGAATAGATTCTTATTCTAGTCTCAACTCCTACATCTTTGTTTCTGATAATATGATCTAAAGGGTGATTCTTTTGTACTCGTCTGCTAGGTGTCTTTGGAGGCACTTGTTGAGCTTGCTCTTCTGCTTCTATCGGATCCTCTTCGTCTTCTACTTTTTCATCTTCTATTTCTTCTTCGTAAAGTTGTTCCATTGATTCATTTTCTTCTTCTTCTAATTCTTGTCTACATGTTTCATCAATTGTTCCATTGATTCTTTCCACGACTTTGTTTAATCTCAGGTCATAACACTTGTATTCTTTCCTTGTACTTGAGTAACCAACAAGTACTCCTTTGTCCACATGAGAGTCAAACTTTCCCATTCTTCTATCTACTCTTTTGATGTAGCATTTGCTTCCAGAAATTCTGAAGTGCTTCACATTTGTTGGTCATCCTTTCCATAGCTCATAGGGAGTTTTCTCAGTGTTGTTTCTGAGCATTACTCTATTTTGAATGTGAATTGTTGTATCCACTGCCTGTGTCCAAAAAAATCTGTCAATTTGGAATCCATTAGCATTGTTCGAACCATTTCCTATACTGTCTTGTTCTTTCTTTGAACAAATCCATTATGTTGAGGTGTCCTAGCAACAAAGAATTTCCTTTTTATTCCATGACTGCTGCAGTAGTCCATAAATTCCTTTGAAGTGAACTCTCCTCCATTATCAGATCTCAAGCATTTGATTTTTGAATCCATTTCATTTTCAACCATTTCCTTGTAGATCTTGAAGTTTTCAAAAGCTTCTGACTTATTCTTGAGAAAACAAACTGCAGTCATTCTTGTATAATCATCAACTAATAACATAAAGTATTTTTCACCTTTTAAACCCTTTGTTTTAGTTGGTCCAACAAGATCAGTATGCACAATTTCCAGTGGTCTTGTTGTTGAATATTCCTTTGATTTGAATCTGGTCTTTGTTTGCTTTCCTTGTTGACAATGCTTGCATAAAGTGTTGGTTGGTTTCATGATCTGGGCCATTTCTATGATTGCTTCTTTTTTGTTGACTTTGACAAGGTTATCAAAATGTATGTGACCCATTCTTTTTTTCCATAGCCAACTTTCATCTTCCTTTCCTAGACAACACTTTTCATTTCCAATTTCACTGAACACATATATGTTGCTTGAAGATCTTGCAGCTGTAGTAATCAATTTTCCTGAACCTTCTTTTCTTATCTCTCACTTTTGTGAATCGAAAGTAACTTTATGACCTTGCTCACACATTTGAATCACACTTAGAAGATTATGTTTCACATATTCTACTAGTAGAACATTTTATGCCTTTGTATTCTTGTTCCCAATTCTGACTGTGCCTTTTCCAATGATTTTAGCTGAATCATCATTTCCGAAGGAGACTGATCCATCTTTTTCTTTTCTTAATCTAAGAAACATGTCTCTATCACCTGTCATGTGTTTTGAACAACCAATGTCAACATACCAACCACATTTCTTCTGCTTAGCCTGTAGATTGTTGTACTGATTTTGCTTTCTTATCCATGCTCTTTTCTGAGGTTCTTGTCTGTGATTGTTGTTGTTATGTTGTGGTTCTATAGGAGGGATTGCCATTCTGTAATATTTGGCCATGTGTCCAAAGTTGTTACACTTGTATCATTCCACTTCAATGCTCAATGATTCATACCTGTTGTAACTTCTTCTCTGTGTTTCACTAGGCCTTCTTGGATAACCTTTTTCTGTATGACTTTCAAAGTTGTTTATGTTCCTATTGTTAGCTCTGCAATTCACAACTTTATGTCCAAAATTATTACATGCATAACATAAACCAAAAAAGATAGTTTGATATCGGGGAGTTGAAGATATTCTGAAAGGAGGTGCTCTTATGAATCCTTCTTCTTCCTGAGACCTATTTGTTTCTGTCAGTCATTGATTCTGAAATCTAAATCTTCTCGGTGGAGGAATGTCTTGTAATTTTATCTGTAGACCTTCCTATCCCCTTTGATTGTTTCTGCATAGATTTTTGGATATGTTTCTTGTTCTGTTGTTTTGGAGCTTGATCCATTTTCTATCTGATTGTATCCAATTCCGGACTTGTCATGATTAGGCCTTTGACTGCTGATAATGTCATTCAAAACTTTTGAGTTGTTCTACATATTTTTCTTTTGAAGATCCTTTCTTAATGTGACAATCTCTGCTTCTAAATTTTCAATGATCCTGTCTCTTCCTTCTAGTTGTTCTTCGAGTGCTTCTTCAATTCTTTTACCTTCTTCAATTTGAACCTTCAAATTTGTGATCATTTGTTCTAATTCCTGAGTGTCTTCTTTCTTGTCTAGTTCTGCTTGTAGCTTCTTGTTTTTCCTCTTTTCTCTTCTGATAACTTCTATGGCACTCAACAATTCCTTTCAGTAGTCAACTTCTACCTCTTCAATTTATTCTTCAATGTCTTCATATTATTCTTTGATTTCTTCATATTCTTCTTCAGAGTCTTCTTTGTTAGAGTCTTCTACTGCCATGAATATAACTCTTTCTGTCTCAATGTCACTGACTTCATCTTCATCTGATGATGAGATGTCTTCTTTGGTGCATAAGATTTTCTTGAAAACTTTCTTTATGGTTCTTTTTCCTTTATATGTTTGTTTTATTTTTGAGTAACCTTCATCATTTATCTTTTTCTTATGAGGACATTTGTTAGCAAAATGACCAATACCATCATAATTAAAACAAATTAAAGGAATCTTACCTCTATACCTATCGTCGGTTCCCTTGTTCAAACTTATGACAAAGTTGGCCACTTCTTCATCATCTTCCGAGACGTCACTACTGTTGCTATGTTCTTTTTCTTTTTGCTTTCCCTTTTGCTTTGACCTTTTGGATGCTTTGAAAGCTGCTTCTTTTATATTTGGATTTTCTTGTTCAGTTCTCATTTCATATGCTGTGAAGATTCCATGTAGTTCGTCCATGCTTATTGAGTTTAGATCTTCTCTTTCTTCTAGTGTTGATATATTAGGGTCAAATCTCATAGGAAGAGATCTTAGTACTTTTTGAACAATTACAGATTCTTCGATATCTTATCCCAATCCTATGATTTCATTTATTGTTTCACCAACTCGTAAAAAGTACGCTGCAATATTCTCATCTTCCTTCATCTTAAGTTGTTCGAACTAACCTCTGTAAGTTTGAATCTTTGTTGCTTTGACTTTTGAATCTCCTTCATAAATATTTCAAATTTTGTCCCAAATTTCTTTAGTGGATTTACAATGTGCAACTTTGGTGAATACTGTTTCACTAAGACCATTCAAAAGTGCATTTGTGGCTTTGGAATTATTCTCACCGAGTTTCACTGCTTTGTCATTTGTTGGTGGAACTGCTAGTATTGTCTATCCATCTACAATTGATTACCAAATTTCAAATCCATGTGCCTATATATATGTCTTCATCCTTATGCTCCAAAATGCATACTTCTATCCATCAAACTATAATATTCCATTTTTATACAAGTTGTTTTTCTCCATGATCTACCTTTCAGTGGTTAAACTGATTTCTGAAGGAACCTGCTCTAATTCCAATTGTTGGATTACTGAGA
>ML827395.1:20636-35224 GCA_009831015.1 Picea engelmannii | reverse complement strand
CGGGGGTGTGAATCAGTAATAGATAAATTTAATCGTTTTTCTCCAAAAATACAAGTGTTATATCAATCTAGAATTATCATCCAATAGTTACAGAGTAAATAAACAACGAACAAATGAGAAATCACACTAGTGTTTTTACGTGGAAACCCAAAGCAGGAAAAAACCATGGAATGATTTTTCTTATATGTCTTGAAGAATTACATTCATTGGAAGCACATAATTCCTTTGTTTTCCAACTGCAACTGGAAGGAGGCTCCAACCCCCTAGTTTATCAGGCTACAACTTGAGGGAAGCTCCAACTCCCCAATTCTCTGGCTACAAGCAGAAGGAGGCTACAACCCCCTATGTTGTCCAGCTACAACCGGAAGGTGGCTACAACCACCCGTCCTTTCCCCATCCAACCACCCTAAAGTAGAAATGGAATGATGGAACCACTGTCACACTATCATTGTGAGATATAGCACTATACAACTATATCAATCTGTACCACTGACCTGAATACAACCTATACAACTGCCCTGTAATCAATCTGTACCAGAACTGAACATGTATCAACAAAAATACAACATGTATGCGACCTGTAGTGCTGCAACACGCGTATGTACTCACCCTATCTATTATGCAGCCCGCGTATGTACGCGACCAAACTATTATGCAGCCTGCGTATGCCTTATGAAAACTAAGGTTTCCTTTCTCTTGAAAACTTCTTACCCTCTATAACTTCTTTCATATAGATATGTAACCTGTGATTGTATCTAGACTGTAACTGTACCCTGTGCATGCATCCTCATACATAACCTTTACCCGAAGCATATATATCTCTCTCTAGTCATGTGCCATATAGGTGTGTGTAATTATGAACAATTATAATAACCCTCACATGATATAGTCATCAAACCCTTTCTGATATTTAGCCTCTGAATACATCCACCACTTCACAAATACAAGCTCTCAACCATGTACCACAAACCCTTAGCCACATGCCAAGAAATACAAGATGTGCCTCAACAAGAAGTATCAATGATAAATATGCCAGCACTATATTTCTGTAGATATGAATTATGTAGAAGATCCCATTCAACCACTAGTCTCTCTAGGGAGAATCCTCAAATCTCCATAACCATTTCTCATGCATATATCAAAATCCAACTATTCATAGAAATAATACATACCTTTTGAACCAATGGATAGATCTGATGTATCTGAGCATTGTAAACCTTCCTGGGAGCTTGATCTCAGAATCTAGAACCTCTACATCTTCATCTTCTCAAGTTTCCATGGCTTTACCAACATGTACGCACAATAATACACTGTCCTCCTACGTATGTATGCACCCTAATACACAAACAACCCATGTATAACTTAGTATGTATTCACCCTAATACACTGTCAGCCCATGTACACCTTAGAAAATAGAGTTTTTTTTGTATTGGTTGTAATTCAGAGAATTTCTTCGTCAACCCTTCGTACTACCTCCGACCTTCACAACTTCAGATGTATCAATGAGTACTTGCAATAAGCCTCACACAACAAAAGATATTCAATGTGTTCAAGTGTGATTAAATGAGAGAGATTTTCCTCTTATTTATACTTTCATGTAGCATTACACTTTCCTTATTTTAGGGAGTTCTCCATTTACTTTATTATTTAAATAATTTCTTTTGCAAACACTTGAACTTTGGGGGCTTCTAAATGACTCATGAGGGTTCTCCAACTTCATATGGCCATAAATCTCTAACCGTGAGGAGTTATGTGACGTTCCACATACCACCGGAAATGGCATGACAAGAACTATCCATCTAGGATAGTTTCACTAACAAATTCACTAAACTTCATCTCATTATTTCACAATTAAGCATGAGTTCTATAACCATACTTCTAGGATAACGAAATCCGCAAAGCGTCTTCCCATGAGGGCTTTCACCATAAGGGGACCTCTTTGGAGTTCATCCATTTGTACTTCTTATCAACCATGACGAGACAATAATGAGTCATCTTTACATAAAAAAAACTTGGGTCCATTACCCAAACCTTTGTGCTACCAAACTTTCTTCAAGGGGTGACATCAATGACAACCAACCTTAATCAACATTTTGTTCCATGATAAAAAACCAAAGGTAGATTCCATGATTTTAGGAAGATGTTTTTATGGATTCATTAGAAGTAGTATTGAACTTATCTCTATAAATCATTCATGTTTAGGATAGGTAGGGTTATGTTTGATGTATTAAGTATTAACTGGAAAGGGGTTTGAGATATGTTGGATGGTCAATATGGGTATTTCTATGGGGATGACAAGGGAGCAAGGTTTTGCAGGATGGAAGAAGATCCAATTGATTATTTATATGATTTTTTTGGGGGGCAGTCTATTTGTTCCAATCCACTTGTCATTACACTTCCTAGTAGTTTGGAGGTGATTCCTAGCAAAGTGTCTCTCTAGTGGTCCCTCCCCTTCACTTAAGACACATTAGAAAATTTGACGTTAGTAGCCAAACATATTTACACGAGGATCAAGAATGGTCCAATCAATGGTATTTATGGTCAATCTATGTCACTGCTACAAAGGTTGTACACGATCTACAGATTAGTGGCGGGTCCAAATGGTCTATCAAGTAGGTAAGGGATAATGCCCGATGGCAGGTCCCAATCAGACCTACTCTCATTTGGGGTATATTTTCTGACCAATATGTGTGTCTAGTTGCCACTAATAATTAAAAGAAGAAAAAGGGGAAAGACAATAAACTATCCCCCAAAGAAATCTAATTAAATCTAAATCTAGTCTAAAACAAAATCAAGATAATCTAATCTAACTACTTCTAACCTATCCTACAAGAGAAAAACTAATTAAATGACTACAATCTAAGATGGCATGATTGATAGTAGAAATTGTTCATATCCATTGATAATGTGTTAAAATAATGAAATTGCAGAACTGATCACAAACAGTTGCATACAAGATCTGTAACTTCGTCACTATATTCATCAAAAATCATAGCAGCATAAGAATTCCAAACATTAAGCATAGAAATAATTCATATGACGAGAATCCATAAAACTTAAATGACAAAAACATATATAGAGGTATCCCACATGCATTTGACAACAACCATTGATGCAGAAGCATCACCAGAAAAGCATGAGTGGAGGAAAACTCAGCGCCTAGCACACATTTTGAAGTGAATTTTAAATTTTAAAGTGGCATATCACGTAAATATTTTGAAAGGGTTGTAATTAAAGAACATATTTTATGTTTTGGAGTTGGATGATCAGATGAGATCGTTGGAGGATGTATTTTCTTTTAATGAAGCTATGTGCAATACATATTCGATGTGTTTGATCTTATTTGTTTGTCACAAATATTTATTGTAATAAATCCTAAGTAGTTGAGAGCCTTTAATTTGATAGGATAGCTCTAGAGTAGTTGGAGGGAAAGGCTCAAAGAGCCCCTCTTGTATAAAGATTTGTATTGTTGCCCAGAAGAGGTTGTTGGGATTCCAACTGTTGATAATTGTTGTTGAAGTTATTATTGTAGTTGTTGTAGTTGTATATGCTGTAGAAATTGTTGAAGCTAATCAGAGTGTAAGAACACATGTATTTTCAGTTGAGTGAATATAACAGAGAAGAATTGTTCCAAATGTTTGGTGTTGCAGTTACTGTGTCTATCTGAATGAATAAATGGTAGGATTTATGTTTACTTGTATTTCTCTTTTATTCACTCATTATTGTGTTTATGAATGCATTTACATGGTTGAATGTATGAATCTGTGAAGATTTAGATAATTTTCAATTGTTTCTCTTCTATGAGCAAGTGCAAGTGTGCATAATGTCCACAAGGTGTGCGTGAAAGACTCTATCTCAACTCATAAGATCAAAATAGATAACGTGAACTTTATATGTGCAAAGAGTGCATAGTGTCCTCAAAGTGTGCATGACAGAGTCCGCTTTGACTCAGAAAGTCCAGGAGAGATAGTTTGAAGGTGTGCGTAGACCGAAACACACACAAAATCATATTTTTCAGAGGGAACACTAGATTTTGGACGGAATGTTGCAAGGAGTGCACAATCATCCTTTAAAAGTCAAGATTGAAGGAAGTTTGTTGCAAACGTGTGTAGATTCGATACTAGGTTGAGTATCGAGAAATCGTTCTGGGAATCTCAGAGTGTTGAGAAGAAGCAAGTCCCAAAGAGGTAACTTAGGGTTTGTATGAAAGTGAGCATATTGTCTGCAAGGTGTGTGTGACTGAGTCTTTTGACTCATAAGCTCAAGAGGAGTAGTGAAATTCATCCATAGACAAGCTAAGTCATGGAGGAGGACATGTTGCAAGGCGTGCACAGGCTGAAATTTGACTAAGTGTCGAAATAAGTGCACTAAGGAGAAAAAGGTTCAAGGAAGAACAAGCTCAGGAGGGAGAGTGGCAAAAAATATTCAAAGGGAGGAGCCCTTTAAGGTTTCCCAAAATTAATGAGCAAGATCCGTCCAGGAGGGATCGAGATCATTCCAGACCGTCAGATCTGGGGAGAGTTGCATGGAGGCTAATCGTGAATCATTTCGACACTTCGTGGTTTGGAGTGTTTCAAAGTGTTTGCAAAGCGGGGTCACGAAGTGATCCTAGCCATTGGCTACGAGGAGGATACGTGGCAGTGAATTAGAAAATTCGGGAGATAGAGGTCTAGAGAAGTTGTGTGTGGAGTAGGTGAATCTTCGCAAAGTCGCGGAACCTAAAGTACAATTGGACTGTCAGATCCAAGAAGACATGCGACAAAGATCCATGGATTTTGAGGAAAGCATTTCAGAAAGAACCAAAGATGGAGGTCATGATATTTCCGAAGACCGAAGTTATGAAGAGCTGACCCACAGTCACAGCCCGTGGTCACATAGGAGAAAGAGTCGAGCATGGGGGCTAGCACTCGCAAGGTTGATGGTGCCAAAAGTGCCAGAGAGCAGGGTTGCGGGTAAATAGAACCTGTAGGTAACAACGAAGGGATCTATGTGTCATTGTGCAGGGCTTGTTGAAGGCCCGAAGAGATAATTCGACTCACTATAAGTTGAATATCCAAGACCGGGAGGTCACAGAATCCCCATGAGGGTAGGGGGGATGCATCAAGTGGTATCAGAGCCACATAATTGATTTTTGTAGGCCAAGGAGACAAATAAGTAGCCTGATATCATTAGTGGTATCAGATACATCAACACAATGCCGCCTAGGAGACGTGCAAAGCCACATGTAGCAAATAGATATATGGAAAGGGAGATGCGAGAACTCAGAGCAATGTTAGATGCCATGGAAATAATGCAAAGGAGAGCACCTAATGTTGGGGACGTCAGTGATGCAGAGAATGAAGAAGTGGAAGTTGAAGAAGTTGTAGCGGAGGATTCTATAGAAGAATGCTTGTTGAAAGCGATTGTCAAGTTGGGAGTTAGAGAAAAGATAGACATCCCAATGTATGAAAGTAATTTGGACATTGAAGAATTGTTTGATTGGATACAAGAAAAGGACACGTATTTAGACTATGAAGATGTTGACGAGGAGAAAAATGTGAAACACGCTGTCATCAGGTTAAAAGGACATGCAACGCTATGGTGGGATGAACTGTAGGATGATAGAAGAAGCAAATGAAAACAAAAGATTAAGAGTTGGGATAGAATGGTAGCCAAGTTAAAGGCTAAATTCATAACCAAGGACTATCAGATAAATTTATTCAGGAGATTGTAGAACCTGAGATAGAAAGGAATGACAGTCAAAGAGTACACATAGGAGTTCTATAAACTAAACATTAGGGCTGGCCAGAGAGAGAGAGAGAGATGGAAAAAGTTGCTAGATATATAAACGAATTGAGCTATGAAATCTAGGATGAAATCATCATGATGACAGTAAGGAAAATGGAGGATGCTTACCAGGTTGCACTGAAAGCAGAGGAGAAGTTGGCTAGAAAATAGAGTCAGCGAGGTAGAGGACGAAGTCCAAATAGAGGCAAAGGGATTTCTCATGACAATGCATAGAAGCCCAAAGGTGAGACTAAGAAACCACATAGTCACTCTGAAAGAGGATGAATTTATCGAGGAAGACAGAGTGGTGGTAGAAACTCTTTTCCTCAAGGAAGAAGAAGAGGTAGAGGAGAAGAAGTGAAGTGTTATGCCTGTGAAAAGACAGGACACATGACTTGAAATGTCCTGAGAGGAAGAAAGAAGGAGGTAAATCTCACATTTTGGAAGCGCAGAAGAGAAATGTTGAGGCAGAAGGTGCATAGGATGGAAGATATTTGATGATGAAGAAGGTTCTC
Source organism: Picea engelmannii (assembly GCA_009831015.1). Lineage (NCBI taxonomy): Eukaryota > Viridiplantae > Streptophyta > Pinopsida > Pinales > Pinaceae > Picea > Picea engelmannii. The sequence continues at coordinate 28,943 of ML827395.1, read as the reverse complement.
TGAAAGCCAGAGCCCGAGGTTGAAAAGCTAGTGCAAAGGAACAGTTTGTTCAGGACATCTTGCAAGACTAAAGACAGAGTATGCAAGGTGATAATTGACAGTGGGAGCACTAATAACTTAGTATCCATAGAGATGGTGGAGAAATTGGAATTAGAGACAACTGCACATCTGACACTGTATAAAGTCTCATGGTTGCAAAAATGTCTCCACGTAACAGTTACTAAACAATGCCTTGTTGAATTTAAAATAGGAGGATATAGAGATGAAATCCTATGTGATGTGATTCCCATGGATGTGTGCCATGTTTTGTTGGGGAGACCATGGAAGTATGACAAGAATGTCATTCATGATGGGAGAAAGAATACTTATACTTTGGAGAATAATGGTAGGACACACATGTTACTACCAATTGAGGAGAAGAAAGTAAAGGAAGAAGCCAACAAGAGTATACTTCTCATGAGTGGGAAGGAACTCGTGAGTGAAGTTAAGAATGAACATGAGATGCAGTTTTTTGTAGTGAGGAAGCCAAAATTTATCCTTACAAGTACTTCTATGGAGGATCTTCCTAAAGAAGTTCAGGAATTGTTAGAGAATTTTGTTGACATAGTTGTGGATGAGTTTCCAAGCTCATTTCCACCTATCAGGAGTATCAACCATCACATTGATTTAATACTGGGAGCGATTCTATCGAAAAAAGAAGCATATAGATTGACACCCCAAGAGAATGAGGAGGTAAAGAGACAAGTCTAGGATTTGATGGACAAGGGTTTGGTCAGAGAAAGCTTGAGTCCATGCATAGTACCAACTGTGTTGAGTCCGAAGAAGGATGGAGGATGGAGAATGTTTACAGACTCAAGAGCCATAAACAAAATCACCATTAGGTACATATTTCCATTGCCAAGGATGGATGACTTAATGGATTGTTTGAGCGGAGCAAACTATTTTTCAAAGATAGATTTGAAAAGTGGATATCACCAGATAAGGATGAGATAGGGTGATGAGTGGAAAACAACCTTCAAGAGGGGTTGTATGAATGGATTGTTATGTCGTTTGGATTAACAAATGACCCAAGTAATTTTATGAGATTGATGAATGAAGTGTTGAAAGATTTTATTGGTAAGTTTGTGATCGTATATCTGGATGATATACTAGTCTTCAAAAAAACTAAAGAATAACATCTGAGGCACTTAACATTAATGATGAGGAGGTTGCAGCTGTAGAAGCTACTGATAAATTTAAAGAAATCCTCTTTTATGAATACATAACTCATTTACTTGGGTTTTGTGATCTCTTTAAATGAATTGAAGATGGATCCCGAGAAGGTGAAAGCAATCAGAGAATGGTCATCACCAAGGAGTATATTTGATGTGAGAAGATTCCATGGATTAACAAGTTTCTATTGGAAGTTCATCAGAAATTTCAGTGAGATCGGTGCACAGATGATGGATACGCTGAAGAAAAGACATAAGTCTTTAAAATGGACAAGAGAGGTTGAGAAAAGCTTCAATATATTGAAGGAGAAGATAACGGAACAACCGAGTCTGGTCTTGCCAGATTTCGGGAAGACATTTCAAGTGAGATGTGATGCGAGTGGAGTTGCAATTGGAGCAGTCTTAAGCCAAGATAATAGGCATGTTGTATATTTCAATGAGAAGTTGAATGATATTAAGAGAAAGTACTCCACATATGATAAAGAGTTCTATGTTATAATTCAAGCCTTGAAGAAATGGAGGCACTACCTTGTTCCGAAAGAGTTTCTTTTGTATAGCGATAATTAGGATTTACAATTCATAACCAGGCATGAGAAGTTAAACCAGAGACATGCCAAATGGATAGTGTTTATGCAAAATTTCACTTTTGTCACAAAACATATTTCTAATAATGCTAACAAGGTTGTTGATGCATTGAGTATGAGATGTTTGATTCTGTAGGAATTTCAAGTGAAAACCTTAGGGTTTTAACACCTTAAGGAGATGTACTGTGATGATCCAGATTTCCAAGAATCATATGAAGCATGTGAAAATCTTGTGCTCAGAGACAGAAGTCAATGGACAAAGTATCTGATTCAATATGGATTGTTTTTCAAAGGTTTCCACTTGTGCATACCGAAGTGCTCAATGAGAGAGAATTTGTTGAAGGAAAAGTATAGTGGAGGTCTAGCCAGACATTTCAACCATGACAAAATGTTTGCACAGTTGAACAGTTCGTACTATTGGCCAGGTATGAGGGAAGAGGTGAAGAATTTTGTGAACATATGTAATATTTGTCAGTATACAAAAGGAAAGAGGCAAAATACTGGGTTGTATCAACCATTGTCTATTCCATAGAGGCCTTGGGATGCAATAAGCATGGATTTTGTGTTGGGATTTCCAAGGACACAAAGAGGAAGTGATTTCATATTTTTGGTAGTTGATAGATTTTCAAAGATGGCACACTTTATCCCATGCTAGAAGACTAGTGATGCAATGCACGTTGCTAACTTGTTTTTCAAGGAAGTTGTGAGACTTCATGGGTTTCCCAGGAGTATTGTTTTAGATAGAGATACCAAATTTGTTGGTCATTTCTGGAGGACATTGTGGAAGAAACTGGGAACAAAACTATCCTTTAGTTTTTCATATCACGCTCAAATGGAAGGACAAACGAAGGTGGTGAATTGGAGTTTAGGAGATTTGCTGAGAATTTTGGTCAATGAACATCATAGTCAGTGGGATCAGATTCTAGCGCAAGCAGAGTTTGCATACAATGACTTAGTAAACAAAAGCACCAGAAAGAGACCATTTCAGATAGTATATGGAATGAAGCCAAGGGGAGTGTCAAAGTTAAGATATCTGGAGCAGAGTGAATTCATAAGCACTAGAGCCGAAGACTTCACTACAAAAATGCAGGAGATTCATAATCATATCAAAGAGTAGTTGTGGAGGAGCAACAATGAATGTAAATGCAGAGCTAATCAACATAGGAGGAAAATTCAATTTGAAGTTGGGGATCAAGTTCTAGCAAATCTTAGGAAGGAGAGGTTCCCAAGAGGAACATATAATAAACTAAATCCGAAGAAGATAGGACCGTGCAAGATCCTAAGAAAATTTGATGAGAATGCTTATGAGATAGAGCTGCTAGAAGATGTGGGTATATCACCCATATTCAACATTGTAGACTTGTATCCTTACAGGGAAGATAGAACCAGAGCATCAGAAGATCAAAAAGAGATTTAGTGGAAAGAGAAAATGCCTGTAGTAGAGAAGCTGCAGATGGAGATCATAGATTGATGAATTGGTAAGAAGACAAGAAGGAAAACATATTTTGAGTATTTGGTAAAATGGAAAGGATGCCCAATAGAAGATGCCAATTGGGTAAACGAAGCGAATATCCAGAAGTATGGAAAGTCAGTGCAGGAGCTCATGGACATGAGTCCATGGATTTTTTAGCCAGAGGAGTATGATACAGGAGCATCACCAACAAATTGTGAGTGGAGGACAACTTAGCGCCTTGCACGCATTTTGAAGTGAATTTTAAATTTTAAAGTGGCATATCATGTAAATATTTTGAAAGGATTGTAATTAAAGAACATATTTAATGTTTTGGAGCTGGATGATTGCATGAGATCATTGGAGGATGTATTTTATTTTAATGAAGTTGAGTGCAGTACATATTCGATGTGTTTGATCTTATATGTATGCCACAAATATTTATTGTAATAAATCCTAAGTAGTTGAGAGCCTTTAATTCGATAGGATAGCTCTAGAGTAGTTGGAGGGAAAGGCTTGAAGAGCCCCTCTTGTATAAATATTAGTATTGTTGCCTAGAAGAGGTTTTTGGCATTCGAATTGCTGATAGTTGCTGCTGAAGTTATTATTATAGTTGTTGTAGTTGTATATGTTGTAGAAATTGTTGAAGCTTATCAAAGTGTATGAACACATGTATTTTCAGTTGAGTGAATATAACAGAGAAGCATTGTTCCAAATGTTTGTTGTTGCAGTTACTGTGTCTATCTGTATGAATGAATGGTAGGATTTATGTTTACTTGTATTTCTCTATTATTCACTCATTCTTGTGTTTATGAATGCATTTACATGGTTGAATGTATGAATCTGTGAATATTTAGATAAGCTTCAATTGTTTCTCTTCTACGAGCAAGTGCAAGTGTGCATAATGTCCACAATGTGTGCATGACAGAGTCTATCTCAACTCATAAGCTCAAAAGAGATAACGTGAACTTTATATGTGCAAAGAGTGCATAGTGTATGCAAGGTGTGCATGACAGAGTCTTGTCTGACTCAAAAAGTTCAGGAGAGATAGTTTTAAGGTGTGCGTAGATCAAAATGCACTCAGAGTCATATTGTTTAGAGGGAACAATAGAGCATGGAAGGATTGTGGAAAGGAGTGCACAGTCATCCTTCAAGAGTCAATATTGAAGGAAGTTTGTCACAAACACGTGCAGAGTCGATATTGGGCTGAGTATCGAGAAATAGTTCTGGGAAGATTAGAGTGTTGAGAAGAAGCAAGTCCCAGAGAGGTAACTTGGGGTTTGTATGCAAGTGAGCATATTTTCTGCAAGGTGTGCGTGATTGAGTCATTTGAATCAGAAGCTCGGGAGGAGTAGCAGAATTCATCTACAGAGAAGCTAAGTTGTGGAGGAGGACCTGTTGCAAGGTATGCATAGGCTAAAATTCGAGTAAGTGTCAAAGAAAGTGCTCTAAGGAGAAAAAGGTTCGAGGAAGAACACGCTTAGGAGGGACAGTGGTGAGAAATATTCAAAGGGAGGAGCCCTTTAAGGTTTCCCAAAATTAACAAGCAAGATTCGTCTAGGAGGGATCGAGATCATTCCAGACTGTTAGATATGGGGAGAGATGCATAGAGGTTAACTGTGAAGAATTTTGACACTTCGTAGTTCAGAGTGTTTCGAAGTGTTTGTGAAGTGGGGTTGCAAAGTTGCAAAGTGATCTTAATCGTTGGTTGCGAGGAGGATACATGGTAGCAGATTAGAAAATCTGGGAGATAGAGGTTTGGAGAAGTTGTGTGAGGAGTAGGTGAATCTTCATGAAGTCACGAAACACGAAGTACAGCTGGACCATCAGATCCAGGAAGACACGTGACAGAGATCCACATATTCAGAGGAAATCATTTCAGAAAGAACCAAAGACAGAGGTTGTGATATTTTTGAAGCCCGGAGTTATGAAGAGTTGACCCACGGTCACAACTCGTGGTCACATAGGAGAAATAATCTAGCACAGGGGCTAGTACTCACAAGGTTGGTGGTGCCAGAAGTGTGAGAGAGCAGGGTTGCGGATAACTTGAACCTGAAGGTAACACCAAAGGGACCTGTGTGTCATTATTCATGGCTTGTTGAAGGCCCAAAGAGATAATTTGGCTCATTGTAAGTTGAAGATCCAAGACCAGGAGGTCGCAGGATCCCCAGGAGGGTAGGGGGGTTGCATCAACCATGATATTAAAACACCTTCTACTCTTCCTATATCCATAAATAATAGTATCATTATTCTATACAATGGGAAAAATTATTTTCTTACATTCAATGGTCTTCCTTTTATAAAACAAGGAAGACCTTTCACATTCTGCAACAGTTACATCATTTCGAACTATTTCTTTTGTCTCGTTATATAAATAAAAATTCCTAAAAACCTCCATTAATTATTATAAAAACATTATGAACAAAATTCAAAAGACTCTTAAGTAGTTAAATTATCTTTGAGGAAGTTCATGAGTCACATTTCTAGAATATTTATATCAGCCTTGTTCGTGTACATTTGTTTCTTTCCTTGAATTTCTTGGGAATTTCTATTGTCCAACTAGAATAAAGGAGTCTACCAACATGTTATTCAGTGTCCGAACTTTCCAACAATCCATCTTATGTTTGACTTAATCATCCGAAGCTCGAGATATGGTTCTTTGAATTCAACGCTCAACGATCGTCAATTTGTTTTTTTGAGTTATTCTTCTTATTTGATCTGCTAGGTCAGATATTTATCCCACAGGCATTAGGGAATTCGATTGTGAAGAGTTTATATGGTTTAATCCTCCCCATGTAATTTGTTTATGGAGCTAGGAAGGGTATGGAGTGTCGGGTCTACGTTAGAATTTTAATCGCAGCTACAAACAAAAGTAACTCTAGATTAAAATAATCAAACCATAATTAAGAATCTTCATGTTTGATAGGTTAGGGGGTTCTGAATTCCATGTCAAAAAGGGCATGTCAGAAAGCACATCAAATTTCATGTGTTACCTATCAACTTACGTGTCACCTTAGTTGTCTCCTGATGGCCAATTAATCGAACCATTAGTTGGCAGGGCTGGTTGTTGTTACCATTATTCAAACCTCTGTTAACCAGGGAAAAATATCAATGGAAGTGAGAAAATCCTGAGAATTACCTTCCCTAGTGGTTGGTTAGCCCAGTGGCCCAGTTTCTAGTGGTCAGGATCGGGTTCTATGGTATGATGCACAAACAACTGTGGTGTCCTAGTGTCTTGGTTGGGTGAGGTGCCCATTGGGTGTGTGTTCTCAGTTGGTGTATAGTTCTAGGGATCATACCACTGGATAATCGGCAACTGGGAGGGCCTTTGGTTATTTCAAGTGTGGAGATCCACTAGATCCTGGTTCCCAGTGAGGTACAAAATCGCCTTCAAGACCCGTTGCCTGTTTTTGTAACATGCTCGTCATTTGTTGGCCGAGATGTGCCACGTTTTAGGGTTGATACATCCTAACACACCAATCCAAGTTGGATGGTATGAGTGATGTGAAGCCACTTGGATTCCACATGGGTGCCATGTGGATATGGTAGGAGAAGGCCTAAAAACTTTAAAAGGCCATAACTTTCGATTATGAACTCAATTTTGAGCATGGTTACAATCGTCAGAAAACTCTTGAAGAAAAGAACTGGGTTATGATATTAGAATTGGATTTAGAGGGATGATTAAGAAAGGTGGTTTAAGAAAATAAAAGAGTAAATTTGTACATCCCATGATCGTAAGAGAGTTTAGGGGAGGTAAGAGCCCGAGAAGGTAAGCCCAATGGTCAAGGTAATTGATTAGGATGAAGGTTATAGATGAGTAATAAGGGTTATTTCCACATAATATTGTTAGAATATAGAGGATTGTGCTTGTTTAACCATTGACGATACCCTCGTCACCCAACCACAGGCCTTAAGCCACCCTTCGAGCACCTTGACCTTGACCGAGAAGAGAATTCTCACTGCAATCAATAGCCAAGAGAGGCTAAATGCACCAAGAAAAAGAATAGAAACTAAACTGAACAGATGATCCCACCCAGAAGCTAGCGCACCACTTTCCTAGCTCTCCCAGAAAACCTGCGCACCAAACTGCTACTGCCTGCAACTGCCTGCGCAGATATTGCTCTCACTACAACTGTTGAGATGAAAAATAATGAAACTGGCGCCCTGTATTTATAGTGGACTAGCCAGTCTAACTGGGCCAACTTCTCCTTCTGGGCATCAATAAATTCAATATAAATATATTTGTTCAGCCGACAACTTGTCTAGGGTTTCCTTCAATTCTTTGCTTCCTTTCGGAGGATTCTAGTCTTGTCATAGGTCATAATAGAGGTTCATACCTCGCGAAGCTACCATAATATTAACACTCCCTCCTAGCTAGGGAGGTATGGTCTTGAGCACAACAGACCATTCACTGGTAGCACCATGAGCACCTGTCATTATTATCCGATTGGATAATCTCCTATGACAACTGGTACAATATCAATTTATAGAACACACCTGTGTCTATTCCAGTAGTACACAACTACTCAGACTTTGTGAAACACAATCACAAACTGTTCTTCATAACAAATAGAAACCTGCATATAAACAATGTTATGATAAAAACTGTATCATCTGGGCCAATATTTCACTCACATTTGTGAGATCTGAAAGAATGTCTGCCACCACAGTAGTCTTCATCTGCATAGAAACAAGGTTATGATAAAACTGAATCATGTGGGCCAGTCTTTCACTCACGTCTGTGAGATCTAAAAGAATGTCTGCCCTCAGTATAGAATATCACCAATAATCATCTGGGCCAATATTTCACTCACATCTCTAAGGTCTGAAAGAATTTCTGCCCTCAATATAGAATATCAACACTGGGCTATCTGCCCCATTCTTCTCAACCAAGGAAGAAGGATTGTTTCTGATTTCTAAACCTGAACCATTTCCCACCCTGGGCCATTCTTCTGACACTAAACAAAGTGTAACCTGGAGAGAATGAGTCTGCCCTCGAGAAATGCTTGGACCATTCCTTACCCTGGGCCATTCCTCCGACACTAAACAAAGTGTAACCTGG
>ML827395.1:0-17356 GCA_009831015.1 Picea engelmannii | reverse complement strand
CTTCGACGGGGTAGGTGCTTTTGTCTCCAAGCTCCACTTTGTACGATGTCTTTCTCTCATTTAGATCTGAGAGTCTAGCTTGATCTCCCATCATGTGCCTGGAAGCTCCACTGTCGATTATCCACATATCGTCTTCAATTGTCTCGGTAAGTGCTGAGTAATGTAAGAGACTGATTGTTTCGCACATGTCTTCAGTTGACTAATAACTAGTCATGCCTTGATCCAAAAATTCAACTACGTCTTTTCTCTCTTCTGAGAAAGTCAATAGGTGCGCTAAGTTAGGGCACATCTGGATATCTTCTCCTTGAGCAAGATGCTCCATCACAAGGTGCTGAATTTGAGAATTAGGGTTTCTGCAACTGCTATTGCTAGTAACCCTAGCTGCAGTTCTTTGGAAGCTGCTCCTGCTAGTAACCCTAGCGACAGTTCCTCAATGAGCTCAACACCTAGCAGTTATGTTTCCTTCCAGCGTTTTAGGCTGACTGAAGGGGGTGTGGGCCCTTAACCTGTTAGAATATAAAGGATTGTGCTCATTTAACCATTGACAATACCCTTGTCACCCAACCACATGCCTTAAGCCACCCTCCGAGCACCTTGACCTTGACCGAGAAGAGAATTCTGGCTGCAATCAATAGCCAAGAGAGGCTAAATGCACCAAGCAAAAGAATAGAAACTAAACTGAACAGATGATCCCACCCAGAAGCTAGCGCACCACTTTCCCAGCTCTCCCAGAAAACCTACGCACCAAACTGCCGTTGCCTGCAACTGCCTGCGCAGATATTGCTCTCATTGCAACTGTTGAGATGACAAATAATGAAACTGACGCCCTGTATTTATAGTGGACTGGCCAGTCTAACTGGGGCCGACCTAGCCATTCTAACTGGGCTGACTTCTCCTTCTAGGCATTAATAAATTCAATATAAATATATTTGTTCAACCGACAACTTGTCTAGGGTTTCCTTCAATTCTTTGCTTCCTTCCGGAGGATTCTAGTCTCGTCATAGGTCATAATAGAGGTTCATACCTCCCGAAGCTACCATAATATTAACAAATACAATACAATGAAATCTAGGCCTTGGAACATAAGTGAAAATAGAAAATAGAGACATGGTGATAACAACAAATCCAACTAAGGTTTGGGAAAGACGAGGTTTAACTCCGAATGTTGAATGTTGCCTTAAAATAATACACAAATTTTCATAGAGAGAAGTCTAGTCAATAGGAAGAAGATCAAGGGACTCCCCTTATGCATTTCAAGGCTGGAGTGGTCATGTAAAGACAGTGACTCTACGACCCTACTCTTGAACCATAGAAAGAATAAAATATATTATGCGAGGAAGAAGATACTTGCCAATATATCATAAGCATTACATTCTTCTCCTTCGACTTCAACAAACTTATGAATAAGCATTGGGTTTGTTTGCAAAATTTAGAAATGAAGAGGAAAGGTTTCTCAAAGACAATCATCAATGATCTAGGTTGTTGTAGATAAATTTCATGATATTTTTGTTGGATAGTTGGCTTAGGCTGATGGGAATTTGGTTTGGATAGTTGGTTTTCATTAATGTCAACCCTTGGAGAGTGATCTTGTAGATTTATGTCAACCCTTAGAGATTGATTTCAACCCTTGGAGAGTGATCTTGTAGATTTATGTCAACTCTTAGAGATTGATGTCAACCCTTGGAGAATTATGGAAGTGAATTCTGGTAGCACAAAGGTATGGGTAAGGGAACCGAGTTTGTTTGAGGTATAAAGGCATGAAGGTTAGTGAATATGCAGATAAGACTATTCTAGATGGATAGTACATTTCATGCCATTTTCGGTGATATGCGATACATCGCGTGGTTCCTCACAGTCAGTGAGATATGGCCTTGTGAAGTTGGAGGACCCTCAAGAGTATTCTAGAAGCCCCTATAAGGTCAACAAGAAGTCAATTATTCTAGAAAGATTATATAAAATCATCAAGAATATTCTTAGTCAAAGTGGTTGCAAAAAGAAAATAATTAAAAATAAAGTGTTTATAACAAGAAATTAATTATGGGTAAAGTAGTTGTAATAAAAAGGTTGAATAGTCAAAGTGGTTTGGACATAAATTAATTATGGCAAAGTTGTTGCAAAGAGAAAGTTGTTGCATTAAGAAAATAATTAAAAATAAATTAGTTGCAACAAGAAGTTGTGAGGTTGCTAATTATGTCAAAGTGGTTGCAAGGAGAAATTATTTAAACAATAAAGTGGTCAAAGTGGTTGCAAAGAGAAATTATTTAAATAATAAAGTGGTTGGAACAAGAAAGTAGTTAAGGGTAAATAATTTATGATTTCACTAATTAAGGAATTGGTAGTTGCAACAAGAAAGTGGTTAGCCCTAAAAGGTGGAGAAAGGGGTAAAACGATTACAGGGAAACTTCTAGAGGAAGGAACTTGGAAAGTATAAATAAGATAGAAAGGAACTCCTATTAGCACCTACCTTCCTATTGAACATTATTGAATATCTATTTTGTGAAAGGTTATTTGCAGGTATATATTGAAAAATCTAAGAAAGTGTAGGGCTGAGGCAGAGAAGGTCTGAAGGAACAAAAATTTTGTAGCTGCAGAGGAAGTGAATGAACCAAGGTTTTTAGAGGATATCTGTGAGCTACAGAAAGAAATTCCATGTACATCCATGGGCTGCAGGCATAGAGAAGCATGGACACCTACGAGTGGTAGAAAAGGAAAGCGCATATCTATAAAAAGGGCAAGGAGGAAGATGTTTGTTCCAGGTTGCAGGATCTGAGGAGAGACTAGATGTATGTTTGTAAGAGATCAAATATAGTAGGGATACCATAGAGTTAAAGGTATGTTCATGGTTATGTTTTGAGATTGTATCTTAGTGGTGTTCTAGAGCATGCTTGAGGCATTACTTTGTGAGTTTTGGTATATTCCCTCTTAGATGTATGGTATTTGTTGTAGAGTATGATTTGAGGTAGATCTATTCAGGCACTTTGCTAGTTCACTTAACTTGGTTTTATTGGCATATATTGTGGTGCATTGTGAGAGGCATTTGTTAATGATTGGATTATGAGTGGTACATTATTGAGGCTACATAACAATGAGGTTGTGGCACATGGTTTGATGTAAGGGTTTATGGTATTCATTTTATGGATAGTATGATATATTGCTAGAGGCCCTTTGTTGGTTATATTGGAGTATGTATTTTGTGCATGTTTGATGCACTTGTTGTGGTACAAGTTGGTACTTCGTTGTGATTGGTACATGCTTGGTAGAGGCATGTGTGGGTGATGGTTGTGAGTTGTTATGAGTAGTTTTGTTTGATGCACATCTTGGTGACATAGTGCATATGGTTGAGAGTTGTTATGGTGATTGGTCTTGGTGATTAGATCTAGTTTGGTTGATGAGATTATTGTTATAGATTGTTGGTACAGGTTGTTTGGTACATATTGTCATAGGTTGCTAGTACGGGTTGATGTGATAGGTTTTACAGTGATAGTTTGACAGAAACAGAGGCAGTGAAACTAGGGGGATTTTTGTATCATTCTACGAGTTGCATAGAAGAGAGCAGCGAAGATCTGTGAGTTGCATTAAAGAGATTCATGGACATCCTTGTGTTGTAGCATAGACAGGTCATTGATCTATAGAAAATATTTGAAGAAAATTGGTATAGGTTGTGACAGGTTTTCAGTGACAGTTGTGATAGTGACAGAGTTGATTCAGTAACAATGACATGTTGTCTAATTTCAAAATTTATATTTCAAGGTGGTTGGACTGGGAAAGGATAGGTGGTTGGAGCTAGAGAATCAGGGAGTTTGAGCTTCCTTCAGATTGGAGCTTGAGAACTCAAGGGGTTGGAGCCTCCTTCTAGTTGGAACCAAAGAATTAGGAAGTTGAAGATTCCTTTAGATTGGAGCCTAAGAAACTAGGGGGTTGGAGCTAGAGAATTGGAAGTTGGTGCTTCCTTGAATGTAATTCTTTGACATATAAGAAAAACATTTCGTGGTTTTCTCCCGCATTGGCTTTCCATGTTAATATTGGTGTACTACGTATTGTGTGGATGTGTTTATTATTTTTTATCATGCATTGATGGATGTTAAAGTTTATGATGCAATAATATATTGATGATGAACTGATGAACATTGTTGAATAAGTTAAATGAATATAAATTGTGGTTAAAATAAGTATAAATCCCTCATTATTGATTCACCCCCCCTCTCAGTAATCCAACAAGTTGCATGCATCTAATCTCAAAATCATAGAAAGGATTAGTGACCTTGTGATACAAGCTAAGAGTGTGAAACCAAAGAATATGATCAATATACAAGAGCATTGCGATGAATACATTGGGCACAACATGCAAGTAAGAGAATGGAGAATACATATGTGTTCTTTCTCTAAGTTATCTATTCAAAAAATACCCAAGAGAAAACCCATTCAGGACATACAATAGAACATCAAACTCTACATCCATATAGGATCATCAAATACTTTGAAATCTACACAAGGTCCCAAAGATAACTTGTCAATTTCATCGTAAAAATGTCAACGAAGCATCATAAGTCAAGAAGAATTATGAAGACATTTGAAAGAATAATATCACAAGGATTAATAAACCTCCTCAAATACAATCATCAATAAAGATCAAACCCCCTCAAAGTGGATAAAGAATAAACATTAGGCTCATAGTAGTAGAGGATGAAGAATTAGAGTTCAAATTTTAGTAGGGGCCCCCTTTCCTTTTGCTTATAAAAGAAAAAGTAAAGAGGGGGTTGTTGCAGTCACAACAAACAATGACACACTAGAAGAACCATTTATCTCTATCAGTAAAATTCAATGGTCTTTACTTCAGATATGAATTTTAAGGATAATCTCAACAAACTGTAGACAATTATCCAATAATCATGGGTACCACAATGATGCCAAATTTCTAAAATATATAACCCAATATTTCAAATACTTGTTATCTAACATACCATTTTCAAAGATCCGATTAGCGGGGAAAATTATTTGACTGATTGCATACTTCATATTGGATTTGGTTTAACCATGGGTTTACACTTTTTATAACAAGCAAACATATACATAAGTGTGTTCCTCATCTCTCTTTTCTCGGCATTGCTTCACTGCCAACTCCCAATGAGCATCCATAGTCTCAGTACCATACAAGAATAGCCCCACTACTAGCAACCATCCATAGCCCTGACGGGTTTACTTGTACTTCCAACACTATTAAGAGTGCTTTCAACTTCCTTTTTATTTTAGAATATTCTCACGCTTTTAGATTTATATATAGATATGCATATGCAAATATGGTGTGAAGGAAGCAGGGTGATATGAGAGTTGCTTTGATTTGCTGAGTAGATTTTATGCATTTGAGTTTAACCCACATGCCTCCCCAAAAACATTATAGTTTTGGCCATGTTATTAGTATGAAGTGGATGGAGCTAGAAGAAAAGAGTAGATAGATACTTTCCTATACTTATGTATTAACATGGTATGCTCAATAAGCACACGTGTTCCACCACAATTATCAATCCATACCCACAACTAAGAACTTCATGAATATTCATTCAGATAAAGAAACCCATGAATCTCATGACTTGTAAAATCTCTTTAGTATGTGACTAAAATTGGACTAGCCCCTTACTCAAATTTAAAAAGTAATCCTCAAGGGAGACTAAGAAGTCAAATCATTTTAGAGAACATACCAACATTCAAATTAAAAGATGGAAGCAATTTGTACAAGCAAAAAGAAAGCACTAAAATTGAAGCCAATTCATTAAAAAGAGAATATAATTAAACTAAAAGAAACCTAAAACTAAAAATGTCAGTCATCAAAATAAAATGAAACCGGATGAAAAATAAGAAGAGAACCCAACAACAATGAATAAATATGGCGGAAACAAAAAAGTGTGAATGATATGCACAAAGGTATCATTATTACAACCCCAAGAATTGGAATAAGCGAAAAATACTTATCAAATAAACTTTTCATACAAGCTAAGACCCATCAAGAAAAAATTTCAAGACTAAGACATAACCTAGGAACCATATTCAACAAGACTACAACGTGAAATGATCAAGGAAATCGATATCCAACCAAGCTTTTGTTTCAACATATTTGAGATACTCTAGTGACAAAAATTCGGATTGTTGAAATGCCCAAAAGAATTGGATAAATTGAGGAATTCGCCCCTTTAAGTTTATTTCAATGGATAAGATCTTAGTGAAACAAGATTTTGAAGATGCCATATTTTCAAACTTACAAATTGTGTTGATATTTTTCAACAAGATATTCATTGTCACTTTGATTATTGATCCAGATCACCTAATGATTGTATAATTCTCCCCTGAAAGTATAAGAATATGAACCCACTCCCATGGTTTCCAAACTAAGTAGAGAAGGGAGTAAAATTATGTACAAACTAAAATAAAGAAAGTGACTACACTAAACTAAGAGAAAAATCAAATGCACACTATGTTAGTCATTGTAGGAAGAATTAATCTTGAAAGATAGGCTTGTAATCCCAACAACATAATATAGATCATGATGGACATCCTTAGAGAAGCATTTTCAATGAAGACTTGGAAGTAACCAAGAGTAAGAATTAGGTAAGATAAGTCAACCATTCAAAATAAATCCCAATAGAAAGATTCCCAAGGTAAAGATATGGAAGAAAAAATAAGATTATGAGAATTGATAATCTAGTTGAAATAATTTGAAAGACAATACTCCAATCTAATTGTCACATACAATTTTTCTTTCATTTAGTGAAACGAAAAAAATACTCTGGAAACCTAGCAAAATGGGTTAATGGGGATGCTTAGTCAAAACATATTTTTAAATTTAATCACATGAAACATTCTACAAACCCATAAGCTCTCAATATTTCTTGACATGGGCAAGTCCTTCGCACACTTGAAAATAATGAACTTTTCAACAACAAAACTTACATTTGATATTCCTCATCAAAGCATCAATTTATCTTTGCTATAAAATATATTATTAATACCAAATATTCAAATGATTCAATCTGATAAGGCAAATAGAAGATATTACAGTTATGGAGGTCATAAAAAAAATCATGAAAATGACTCCAAAGATCAACTAGATCGAAAACTGACATGGGAATACATGAATGCAACTATAATTATGATTAGTTATTAAGTTGGTGACAATCTTGGTTAATTAATTCTAAAAATGTTGCAAATGAATCTAAGCAACCAAGTGTAGATTAACACTTCGCTAAGTTGCTTTCATTTAAAGAGAAAAATTCTTGAGTTGTTGGTTGCACAAACCATTTCCCAACCTGCATAACAAAAGATAATGTTATGATCAACTATTGACAGTTTGAGAAAAACTCTTCCTCTAAATGACTAACCTATTAAAATTAAATTAGACTAAAAAAGAAAAGTAAAGACCAAGACTAAAACTAATCCTAAGAAAATACTACTAAGCTACTCTAAACTTGAACTATATTGGTTGTCATAAAACTCATGTAAAAGCATAACGTCAACACAATCATCCAAGTATCCATCTTCCATTCATTTAATCAAATCTCACAACCTTCTTCTTGAGAAATAAACATTATGTGTTTTCCCACAATATCCATTTTGACAGAAGACTCAGTGTCATTGATTATTGTAAGATTTGGATCCCTGGACACATTGTCTTGTTCCTAAAATCATAGTCAATCAAATCACACAAATAGAACCATAAGACTTCAATTCCATCTATCTTCTAAAGATACTAGTCCACCACCAATCCTTTATCATTCTTACAAGATAAATAAAAAAATATGATCCAAAAATCACTATCTGTGTGCACCAAAGTATTCATTCCCTCTTGCCATTAATGATAATAATCTAAAACCTTTGTATGATTAAATTCAACCTTATCAGAGGCAAGAGGAAATCACAATGAAAATGAGACCAATTAAGATACTCTGGTAAGGTATAAATAATCTCAAATCATAGCCAAGATGGATTGGTTGCCCCCATCATAAATGAAATATATAACTAGAAATCATGATTCAACGAGGTGACTAAAACTCTATTTATAATAAGTTGATGGTTAGCATGATGAGAAAATCCATGAAGCTGATATCATCAAGTTCCCAAGAGTGTTCCAAGCAGAGAAACTATAAATTTCACTTCCTTGAGCTTACATATCTCATAGCAAGTTGAAAAAAAAATGAAATGTCGATGAGTATGCAATCGGTCTCTCTAGTGGGTAGGTTTTCCATCCAAAAGAACCATACATGTAATCCAAAAAACAAAACCAGCATGATCATGAGCAAGAGAGATCAAATAAAAATTACCCATACATGATTATCCTTCTAGGTTATGAATAAATTGAGTTATGGTTCAGGGAATGCTGAAGAGTGTGATTCCCAATAGATTGACGAGTTACAACCCACAAGAAATTCACATCTTAAAACTTATTATAATGGCTAAGAAGAAAAGAAATGTTGAAAACTTGAAATTTAGAATATTAGAAGTTGAATTGATATTTATCACCAAAGTATTTACCCCCAAGAATTTGAATGATTTCAACATTGAGATAAGAGGGCAGTGCCAAGCCATGATAAAAATCAGATTAGTCAAGAATGTAACCAAAATGAGTGACTTAAAATCGACAAATCCAAAAGATAGAAAGATACTTTCCAAGAAAATATTAGGTCTGAAATCCCCATAATTGACAGGACTAGGATTAAGTCTCTAATCAACCACTGAGTTGGTGAATAAAATGATTGATCACAAGAAATTTTCTGAAAGAGATTCTAGTAAGAAGATTCAAAGAATAGTGTTATCCGAAATTGTCAAAACATGTTTCCAGGTAGCATGAAAGAATATCTCTTGCTACTATATATAAGAAGTAAATGGGATTGAGCAAGATGCAAGATTAAAGGTAAACTCATCCTTGAAATACTAATTGAATAGAGCATAAGATATGCATAGACAACGTCCAAAAAATAAAACTAAGGGTTTTGAAAGAAAATAACTCAAAAGAAAAATCATCCAAGCTCACTATGCTAAGAAAAGTCTATACAAAAAATCATGTTGGCTGAAAATAACCAAAGAAAATAGTCAATGGGTAAACAACTATTTTGATAACTCCAAACCCAAAAATAATCATCCAAAGAAATTACAAGGAAATGAAGTGGATTGAATTTTAGATGGGCAAAAATTAACACTCAAATTTCCATTTACTGTGTATGGGACAACAAGATTATAAATCAAAATAAATTCAATCAAACAACATTTTCAAATTAGAATGATGTAAATATAAAGATGGAACAAATTTGAGTGCTCATTTTCACAACAAAAGGAAATGAAGAGTACCCTTTATCTAAAATATTCTACTTGTAAGATGACAAAATGCTTGAACAATATTTGACATGGTGAACAATGAATAGAATTAGGGATTTGAAAATTACTCCAACATATAGAAAGTTTTGAGAATGAGACAAAACAATTTTTTCCCATATCAAAAATAAGTTTTGACTCAAAAATCCATTAAAGGGACAAAATTAGCACGCAAGCCTTCTATTTCTTTCCATCTCCACTGCGAAATCCATTTATTGTTCAACCAACAATAATAAAATGGAAAGGAAATAAGAAAACTATTCAAAAACTAGAAGGAAAAACTAATACTATGCAGAGAAAAGACACTAACCTATTCTATCCTACTCCTATCCTACACTACACTAGTTGAAAACAATGAAACAAGTGAAGGCATAATTCCAATGTATCCATCCATGTAATTCCAAGCCCACTAACACATGTTTATCACACAAAACTAGTATCATAACTTGGAGTAGAAATAGACTAAAAGTAGAAAAAATTAAAACACGAAAAAACTCTATCCACCATATTAATGATGTCATAGTGATAATTCATGGGAACATTAGTTGGATAAGATCCCTCCAACCATGCTTCAATTTGGTCAAAAAATTTACCATGACTAACATAGAATTGGTGGAGGGAGTTTACGAGAAAGTAACATTTAAATGAGAACCATGTATATAAGTTGTGTAAAGTGTTTTTGGTGAGAGAATCATTGTGTTGATATGCTTGTTAATTCTTGAATACAAGACAAAAGAATGAGGGTTTGACATAATCGTCAGTGTAGACCAAAGTGCCGCATTGTCTTGGAAAGCCTCCATGATCTCATACTTCAAGCAACCATCAACTTGAGATAAACTAGTGGGATCAAATGATATACATGGACTAGCATCCACCATGGTATAAGACATATCTTCAAGACAATGGTGGAAGCCACTAATATCAACTATCTCAACTAAAGGGTTACTTGAACAAGAAGACTCTTTATTATTCAAGAATGAATATGAAATAGAAGAAGACATGGTATGCTATACATCTGCTACAACCTTTCCTTCATCCCATGCAAAATTTTGATAAGTTATAAAATTACTAAGTTCACGAGAAGACGCATTATCCTCTCTATCTTCCATATACACATTACCACCATCAAGTACTTCAAAATGGGTCGGTCCTATTGAGTTTATTTGAATAGGATATGGGTGGCTTCATGCAAGATCAAACCATTAAAGAGATCACAATACAAAAAATAATAAGTAGAAGAATCAAAGGAATGAAAAGCCTCTCTTGAACAAAAAACATTTCCAAAATGTGCTTGTTTGAATGGTATTTTCTCTTCCTTAAGCAGATTGGTGGTTGATTATGAATCGATAGGGTTCGCACTAGGAGTGGTTTCACAATCAACACCTAATTCCTCAACATTATTTTCCTCTTCCAAGAAAAAGGTGGATTGTTGTTGTAAAAGTGTTATGCCTTGTATGTTTATTTCTTCTTCTTCGATGAAATGATAATGTTGTTGTTTTGCTCATGCAAAATATGAGAATCCAAAATATCTTTCAAAATATATTCATGGTTACAAGAGAGGAGAAAATCACAATATTTTTCAGAAATAAAATATTCACTAACTAATACAACAATTATAGGAAAACCTTCTTGATATGTCTCAGTTAAACTAGGAGAATTTATAATAGCAGAACAATTCAAATCAACAAAAGTTAATTCCACTTATCCATTGGTGAGGAAGGATCCATTACATGAGTGTCTATATTTTCTTCATTAATAGTCTGATCAACATTCATGTCTTTCTCCATAGCTTCCTCCTCCATTCCTTGTGATGGAAAATATGAAATAGGATAATGAGAACCTGACATAACCATTGGTGTGACCCGAAGTGTTCCATTATCAACAGAAAGACCCTCCTCTTCATTAGCTATAGAAAAATATGAACTCAAATTTTCTAGACAAGAGATCTCTTTTTCATCACGAGGAAGGAAGGGGGGATGTAGTGGTGGGAGGTTACATATGTTTCCTCTGAAAAACAATTCTCTCTCTGATCAATATCCCCCATAGTAAAGAAACATCCAAACATATGAAGTCCAACTAAATCATTGGTCTTTTCAACATTTTCATGTAAATCCAAATCAACATGTAAAGTAGCATTGAGACACGATTTAGATTCTTCTTCCTCTAGCCAATATGATTTATTAGTAAGGGGAATTAAAAGGAGAATCAAATAGTTGACAAAGGGCCTATCATCCAAAAGAAATATATAACAAAGATGCACAAATATAATAATAAATTCTTCAAGAGATTCATCTGTGTTCTTCTAAGATCTGATATTTTTGTACACAATTCATCATAATTATAATTCTCAAAAGCATGCCAAAATTCATGCATAAACTGCTCCCATGTGTAAATAGAGGCAGCCGACAAAGTCTCACACTGACTCTTTACCCAACCTGCGAAAGTGAGAGTGTACAACTTGAAAATGATACTTTCATTAATAATATTCCAAGACAAACAAAATTTCCAAAATTGAAAAGCATGTTCAGATACAGATGTTTCACCCTCCCCATTAAATTTAATTTTAGACAAGAGATGAAAAATATTGCTAGGAGTTTTAAGAGGTACAATACCATAAAAACATCTCCATAAATAGATATGGGATGGAGCCATTAATAAATTAAAAGAATTAATATAAATGACTCCACATGCTCAGCTTGTCATCTGGCCCTCCTTATAGCTCCATTTTTTTTGATGGGTCAAATTGGCCTGCCAAGCAGGTAAGGGAGAACGCTCGATGGTAGGTCCCAATCAGACCTACTCTCATTTGGGGTAGTGTTTTCGACTAGTATGTGGGTCTGGTTTCCACTAAGTATTAAAAGAAGAAAAAGGGGAAATATAGTGACATATCCCCCAAATAATTCTAATTAACTCTAAATCTAATATCAAACAAAAGTAATATAATCTAATCTAACTAATTCTAACATATCCTGCAAGAGAAAAACTAATTAAATGAAAACAATCTGAGATAACGTCATTGATAATGAAAATAGTTCATATCCATCGACAATGTGTTAAAATAATGAAATTGTGGAACTGATCACAAATAGTTGCAAAAAATATATGTAACTTCATCATTGTATTCATCAAAAATCATAGCAGCATAAGCATTCAAAACACTAAACATAGAAATAATTCATATGATGAGAATCCAGAAAAATTAAATGAAAAACACATATGTAGAGTAATCCCATACGCATTTGACAACAACCATGATCTCAAAATTCCTTTTGATCTTCATATATCTAGAAATAATAATATCATCAGTCTATACATCAGGTAAAAGTCCTTTATTACATTCAATGGTCTTCCTTTTATAAAACAAGAAAGACCTTTCATATTCTGCAACAATTACATCATTTCAAACTATTTCTTTTGTCCCATTAGATAAATAAAATTGCCTCAACACCTTTGTTAATTCGTATACAAACATTATGAACAAAATTCAAAAGACTCTTAAGTAATTAAATTCTCTCTAAGGAAGTTCATGAGTCACATTTCCATAAAAAAATATTTCATCCTTGTTCGTGTACATTTGTTTCTTTCCTCGAATTTCTTGGGAATTTATATTGTTTACCTAGCACAAAGGATTCTACCAACATGTTCTACGTTGTCCCAACTTTCCAAAGATCCATATTATGCCTGACTTGACCATTTGGAGCTCAAGGTATGGTTCTCTAAATTCAACACTCAACAATCAATTTATCCTTAACATTCAAGGTATGGTTCTCTAAATTCTACATTGTTGATCTGCTAGCTCAGATATTTATCCCACATGCACTAGGTAATTTGATGGTGAAGAGTTTATATGGTTTAGTACTTCCCATGTAATTCATATTTGGAGTTAGAAAGGGTATGGAGTGCCAGGCCCACGTTAGAATTTTGATTACACCTACAAACAAAAGTAACCCTAGATTAAAATAATCGAACCATAATTAAGAATCCTAATGTTCGATAGGTTAGGGGTTCCTAATTCCATGTCAGAAAGGGCACATCGATAAGAATGTCACATGACATGTGTCACTTGTCAGCTTACTTGTCAACTTAGTTGTCTCTTGATGTAAAATTAATCAAACCATTAGTTGACGAGGCCAGTTGTTGTTATCATTCTTCAAACCTCCATCAATCAAACTAGAATCCCAATGGAAGCGAGAAAAGTCTAAGGAGTATCTTCACCGGTGGCCTATTAGTCTAGTGGTTTGGTGTCTATTGGGAAATATCAGGTTCTATGGTATGATTCACAAACAACTATGGTGGTCTGGTGTCCCGGTGGGGTGAGGTGCATGGTGGGTTGAGGTTCCTAATGGGTGTGTGTTTCGATTGGGGTATGGTTTCGGGGACCAGACCATCAGATAACCGATAATTGAGAGGGACTTTGGTTATGTCAAGTGTGGAGATCCACTGGATCCTGGTGCCTGGTGAGGTATGAAACCACCTCCAAGACATGTCACCTATTTTTGTGATGTGCTCATCATTTATTGGTCGAGATGTGCCATGTTGGAGGGTTGACACATCCTGACATGTCAATCCATGTCAGATGGTATGACTGATGTGTAACTACATGGGTGCAACGTGGATATGGTGGGAGAAGGATTGAAAACTTTAAAATGTCATAAATTTCGATTATGAACTTGATTTTGAGCATGGTTACAATCATTGAAAATATCTCGAATAGTAGAATTGGATTATGAGATCATAATTGGATTTAGAGGGGTGATTAAGAAAAGTGGTTTGAGAAAAGAAAATAGTAAATTTGTACACCCCACTAGATTAAGAGAGTTTAGGGGAGGTAAGAGCCTAAGAGGGTAATCCCAATGGTCAAGGTTCATGATTAAGATGAAGGTTCTAGATGCGTAATTAGGGTTTTGACCACATATTACAAAACAATAAAATTTAGGCCTTGAAACGAAAGTGAACATATAAAATAGGGAAATGGTGATAACAACAAATTTGGATGAGGTTTGGGCAAGACAAGGTTTAAATATGAATTTTGAATGTTGGCTTCAGATAATAGACAAGATATGCATAGAGATAAGTATAGTCAATAGGAATAAGATCAAGGGATGCCCCACGTGCATTTTAAGGCTGGAGCGGTCATGTAAAGACAGTGAATCTGCAACCCTTCTCTTGCAACCATAGAAAGAGTAAAATATGTTATGTGAAGAAGAAGATATGTGTTAATATGTCATAAATATGACATTATTTTCCTTTGACTTCAACAAACTTATGAATAAGTGTTGGTTTTATTTGCAAAATAAAGAAATGAAGAGGAGAGGTTTCTCAAAGACAATCATCAATGATCTAGGTTGTTGTAGATAAATGTCATGATAGTTGCATGCATCTAAACTCAAACCCATATAAAGGATTAGTGACCTTGTGATTCAATATAAGAGTTTGAAACAAAAGAATATAATCAATATCTGAGAACATAAAGATGAAGACATTAGGCACAACATGCAAGCAAGAAGATGCAAAATGCAGATGTTTTCTTCATCTAAGTTATCCATTCAAAAAATCCCCAAGAGAAAATTCATTCAAGACATACAATAGAACATAAAACTATGCAGTCATATAGGATCATCAAATACTTTGAAATATGCACAAGGTCCCAAAGATAACTCGTCAATTTCATCATACAAATGTCAATGAAGCATCATAAGTTAAGAAGCAATGTGAATACATTTGAAATTACATAATCACAAGGATTAATAAATGTCCTAAAATATAATCATAAATAAAGATCAAATCCCCAACTCCCTCAAAGTAGATAAAAAATAAACATCATGCTCATAGTAGTAGAGTATTAGGCATTACACTTCAAATTTTAGTAGGGGGTCCCTTTCCTTTCGCTTGTAAAAGAAAAAGTAAAAGGGGGGTTGTTGTGGTCACAACATACTATCTACCATGTTTTGAGTGTTTGGATTGTCCCCCGTGAGATATCATTCTTTCTCATAGCAATGTATCTTGTCCTACCTCAAACTTGGAGTATAGTGGATATGTTGTAGTATCAAACCCCACAAGCTCTTTGAAGGATATTATTTTGACAATTGAAGAATTTCCTCAAAGATCCTCTAGTTTTCTTGTGAATTTAGACCTAGCTTGTGGAATTTTTCTTATTGGATTATACTTTGAATCTCCCTGGATAGGAGAGAGCAAGTTCATAGGTTATTTTCTAGCTTTGGAATTGATGAGTGGTTGTTTGGGGGGTCTTACTTACCCTACTCCTATGAAATTTTCACCTAAGCCTATAAGGACAGAGTCCATTTTGAGCTCGAGAGGTGATGGCAATTCAAGAGGGACTCAAAAATGCAAAAAATGCATGAAAAATGTACGACACCCTTGAATCTTGTCATCGGTGAGGAGGAAAAGTTACATGAAGTTCTGAATATGGTTGAGATGTCTTTGGTTAGTCATTTCCAGGGTCATTTTTTGGGTGTTAAGGTGGTCAAAGAACGACTTCTTGTAGATATGGATCCTTTACTAGGTTATTATCCATATTTGTTGGTGCTTTCAAGAGTATGGTTAGGACTTATGTTTAGGTCGATCAAAGATACTAAGTGAGTTTTAACTTTTTTGGAAATATGGTCTGAGTCCTCTCATGCTTAAGTGCTGGATAAGTTCATTTTATGCCAAATCTAAAAGAATTGACATAGTTCCAACTTGGGTAAAAATTATGATCCTTCTATTGGTATTTTGGTCTAACGACATCTTCTGTGAGATGGGAACTCCCTCAGACTTTTTCATGAAGTATATATGTCATCTATAAATTATGGCACGATGAATTTGTCTTGTTTTTATTGGCTTGGACCTTAATGAAGGTATGTTGCACACCATTTTCTTGAAAAAGGCGGATATGAAGGTGGAGTAGAAGTTGGATTATGGGGGTACACCATTTTGTTGTTCAAGGTATCACTCATATGGTCATTTGGCCCTAGATTTCAACCTTCAACCGTGGAAAAATTCATGGATTCAAAAAAATTATGGTTCAGATTCTATGAGGGTTGAGGTTCAATATAGCTCTTCTCCACAAAAGTTTAGGGTCATTCATGTTCTACATCAAAAGTGCGTACTTCAAGAAAATTTGTGGAGGTGACTAAGGAAGGAGACAAGCCTTTTAATCCTTCTCTGGGGCCAATTGTTCTAAACATTGAGGCTTGTATGCATTATCCTCTAGATCAGTCATAGAATTTTTGGTGGTTTTTTATACTGGTGAGCACATATCTCCTTTGAATCCCCCATTTTTTTCTACAAATGTTTTTTCTTTTTATGATTTGGGAATTGGGATTCTGCTTGTATTTTGGTGGGAGGGTTGAAAATGGGGACTCTTTAAATGGTTATTTTGGAATTAGTGTTGGAATTATGGTTGTCATTGATGTCAACAGTGTGCAGGATACAAGTTTATAGAAATAGTGTTTCATCACGCAGAACACGAATTCAGAGAAATAACACTGCATTGCATAGAGATCAGAGTGTTGGAAGTCTAGATGTCAACAGTGTGTATGACACAAGTTAAGAGAAATAGCGTTGCATCGTGCAGAGATCACGCGAGACACAAACTCAGAGAAAGACCACTACATCACGTAGAGATCACACAGGGCACAAGCCCATAGAAATAGTGCAGAGATCGTACAAGACACAAGATCACGAAGAAATAAGCATTGCATCGCGCAGAGATCGTGCAAAACACAAGCTCAGGAGAAAAATCGCTGCATCGCATAGGATGCAAGCTCAGGAAAAATAGTGTTGCATTGCATAGAGATCGAGTCGTTGAACAATATTTTAGATCAACGGTGATAGATGTACCACGATTTTTCCATCTAACCTACCATGTGTGACATGGAAGTAATATTAAAACCTCATTGTTGGGTCCCCTACCGCGCACGACATGGAAGAAGTATTAAAAACCACATTGTTGAGTCCCCTGCCGTGTGTGACATGGAAGCAATATTAAAACCACATT
>ML827394.1:27713-40459 GCA_009831015.1 Picea engelmannii | reverse complement strand
AGCCAGTGGAGCTCTTGATCTTCCACTTTGTGAGAATATCAATGACACAGTAAGGATTTTACTAATGTTTGAAAACAAGCACACACTAGAAAATTCCCTACAAGATAAAGCCAGCAAAACACTATCTAGTTGGAAGAATAGTTACAACAACCAACACTAGAGAAACTTACAAGTACAAGTGTAACTTGAACATGGAAGAACCCCAGGTATACTTTGCAAAGTGTGGCCCAACATTTTCTCTAGGTACCATGGTATACCCCCACAGTCACTTGTGTAAGTACCTAGAATAAAGGAAACTAAGTTTTCATCTCACGAACAATCATCGGGCGGGTACAGTCGATAGTCAGGTGGACTGCAATGAGCAGGGTAACAAGCCCGAAACCTACCGAGGGTATCGAAATAAAGTGGTATAGAAGACAACTGAGGATCTTGAATAGATATAGGTTCCACAAAGCTCCGTAGGGAAATGAAACCAACAATATCCCACAACAAGTCCTCAATATATGTTCCCCACTATGCTTGGTCCAACTTTGAAGGGGTTATCTCCACTACCTTTTCTCACACGACCTTGTGTTTATACCCTGTGTTAGAGGGGGGTCCCAGATAAATTTCACATTTACTAGACTTTTTACACTCCCTAGCTCTGACTCCAATGTTTGTTTATAAGCCTTGAAGAGTTTCCTCTCCAACCTGATTCAAGGCTCTATCCTAGACTAGTTGATTGACCCTACAAACATAAATTCTAGTTGATTTTAATTAGAATTTATTTTAAATGCATTGTTTTAAATCAAGGAAAATGGCAGTGAAACTAGTGATGTGTATGGGAGATGAAGAAGGAGAAATAAACGAAATTGAAAGCAAAATTACTTCTAGTTGACAATAAAGATTTGCAACTAACTCTTTAACAACCTTTTCATAACTAACTTTTCTAAGATCTTTTAAAGGAAAACCTAAAATGAAATTTTGCTCGACTACCAGCTACTTAATGTTCTAAGCAATTGGTAAAGAAATTAAGAAAAGAACTCTTTTTACTAACAAGAAAAATGACTAACCCAACTACTTAACCAAACTAAGAAACGAAATAATTTTTTTTTTTAAATGCTTCAAACAAGAAACTTGAAATAAATTCTTTTTCTTTTTCTTTAAAGCAAACAAAAGGGGAAAAAAGTGAAAAACCATACAAGAATGAAACTGACCTCTGGCCCACTGTGGATCATAGGGAGTCGCTAAAGACACCAAATGGGCTAATCAGAAACTGAAAGACTCACCGAAAACCACTTTGGAATTAAACACAAAAAATATTTAAAAAGATAAGAAAACTGACACCTGACTCGGGCTTTGACTATAAAAACAAAGACATTGTACTTAATCAAGAAACCCTGAGAAGTAAAATGTCAATCAGGGAAGAGGTTGATTGCCTCTTCTTAAAGAAAAATTTTCTTGAAACAAGCATGCTACTGATGCTTAAGCATACTGCATATGTACATGGGTTGTCTATAAAGTAGGGCACATATGTACGTGTGCTGACCCACAATAGGTCACGTACACCTATGTACTTCTTGAAAAAAAAGTAAAATAGACTGACTGATAGGGCAGGGAGAAATTGGTATGGTACCACTAGGTGAAAAGAATCCATTAAAGACTTAGCAGAATCAAAATGAAACTAAAAAGGTATAAAACCAATCAAACACCCAAAAAATCCCCTAAAACCCTAGAGGCCTCCGCAGTATGGTCACCAGTTTTGTTAGCGAGAAAAAACCCCCTATGGTTGCACCAGGGTTTACAATGTAGGCATATCACAACCATCTAAAAGTGTCCTAATTTTATAACTACCCCAAAACATAGCCCATACTTATGCAAGAAAATTAAGATAAGAAGGATATGGTAATTGTACCTTTACTCCGCGTCCGATGTATATCCTCTTGTTCTTGAAGGCTCCACTGACTGCAAACCTCCCCCCAAGGTTGGTCTGCATTCAAAGATAGATAAACATGGAACTATAGGCATACATATCATACATAATTATGGGTTATATGTTAGAATAAAAACATAAAACAAATGCAAACATTCGACACATCATGTTCTGGGATAGGAAAAGTACTTCTTTTATTGATAATACAATGATTACTTACAACCAGTGCTGGCTACTGCTCCATGAACCTAGTCCGAGCTCCTCTTCACAAAGATACAAGTGAAACTCCATGTATATTTCTCCTCTCAACCTTCTTCTTGGGAAATGGAATGAGCTTATGATGGAGGAAGAAGGGGAAAATGGGGAATTCTGATGCAATTCTCATAACAAGGCTGCAAATGCTTGGGGCAAGGAGGGGATGTGAAATGAGTAGAGTTTCATTGTTCTTATTCTTAGCTTAGGAATGAGACCCAAACAACTCCTTTTATATGACAAAAGGATGTTTATTTGGTTGGGTGACGGGCTATAGGTAGTGGATTAGTTAGGAAACTACCCAATAGCCTATAATCTCAATGAATTCCTTGCAACTTTTGCAAGTATACATGGGATGTAATGGTGCAGCTAGTGTACGTACGCGGGATGTAGTGGTGCATTAAGAATGTGTACATGGGAAGTAATAGTGCAGGTCAAAAACATCTTCAAAAAATGAGTTTTTAAGAAGAGCAACTCAATGATGGTTTGGCAAAAATAGCAAGTAAGAGGGCCAAGTGCCAGGTATGCATGTCTAGAGAAATTTAGGGTTATAACACATATGTAGAGAAAACTCAAGATTTTTAGGTACACCAGAAAGAGAATCTTGTAGGAATATAGAAGAATATCTTGTATGGATTCAAACAACCTGGTGCGAAGCCTCCAATGCACAACATAAGCGTGGTGAAAATTTTCTATAACATAGATATTGTATCAGAATGGTTACTCAGAAGCCCAGGATGATGGATTGCTAATCCATGGAAATTTATCATGATGATAGAATAAGTGGAACTTGGATATGTTTCAGTTTGAGCCTTGCCATGATGTTATGAGCTAGTAGGAAACAAAAGAATTGAATACAACTGTGATATACTATAATGATCAGAGCTATATGAAGCTTTCATAGAAAACCAGTGTTCCAGAATGATTGAAGTACATTGAGATTAAGCATGAAATTATTCGTGATGTGGTATGATGTAACCTAGGTATGCACCCCTTCCCCTCTTCTCTCATTTCCCTATGCCTTAATCCATTTTTCCTCTTATGGTTGGTTAAGTCATTTTCCCATTACTGTGTGACTTGGTTCTTATTCGCTTCCTTTTTGATTGAGTCTTCGATCATTTTTATTTCTATTGTTTCTTGAAGGATAATTACATTTTGTATTTGGTTCAAAATGATTGTCATCATGTGTTCAATTGATTAAGCTCACAACAGGTCGATCGGGCCTTTTTCTATGCACAAGAAATGCCCGTAGAAAAAAAGAAGAAATTCAGAATGATCTTTTTTGGGCCTGGATTGTCAAATGGACAGGGTAATTTTTTCAATGGTAAATATCCAATAGGCTGATCAGATCAATGACTCTCATCCATTCAGGGCTCTAGAATCATGTGGATT
Organism: Picea engelmannii; assembly: GCA_009831015.1. Lineage (NCBI taxonomy): Eukaryota > Viridiplantae > Streptophyta > Pinopsida > Pinales > Pinaceae > Picea > Picea engelmannii. Next base: position 36,903 of record ML827394.1, on the reverse strand, counting down.
TTAATAGAAGGCATTAGGAAAGTCACTCCATGACTTCGGTGTTTGAGCGTCTGAACTTGTCATTATTTCGATCGTCGAAGTGTCGAACTCCTGAAGTATTTAATGTTAAACACAACTTAAGACCAAGTTAATTAGTGATAATCACTAGCTAATCACTTCATGAGATCACCACTTCGCGATATTTTCATGATTTACATCCAGAAATTCCCAGACGCCGAACTACCAAAATCCCAAAGTGACGTCAAGTTGCCACGTCACTTCGGGCCTGTACTACTTTAGGATATTTCCATACACTTTTCATTCAAAATATCCTGAAATCTAAAGTTTTGAAGTAACAAGATACTGCCACGTCACTTTGGGCCCGTACTACTCCAAGAGAACTTCAAGCTTCACAATCCAAAACTCCTAAAGCTCGAAGTGCCAAAGCACGTGGCAACAATCAATTTATACATGTGGCACACTCATCAGTCATGACACATGGAACTCATTCCAAGTTGTTTGGTTGTATCATTCACTCATTTCCATGTGACACATGTCACCATTCTTTCCATGACATATGGCCACCACATTAGATTCGAGAGATCATCCTTTAGGGTATTTCCAAGCACAACATTCAGAATCTCTCGAACTCCAAAGTGCCGAAGTGACGAGAGACTGCCACATCACTTCAAGAGAAAGTCACTTCGAGAGATATTCATAGAAAATATTCAAAAAATACTGAACGCTGAAACATCGTAGCCATGTGGAATCCATCTAGAAAAAACACGTGGAATTCATCATAGGAGACATGTGGCACTCATTATAAACACCTTTGGCCACACCATCTTCCCATTTTTGGGTGACTCGGGTGACCCTCTTCATGTGGACACGTCAACAACAGTGACGTCAGGTACACATTAGATCTAAATCGTCAAAGTGTCAACTAGCCGAATCGCTGAACTGTTGATCAACCAACTGTGATGTTGCAAGATACCAGATATATAAAATATGCAGAACAGAAATAAAAATGCTAGAAATGGAAGAATAATAGTAAAATATGCAGCATAATCTTTACAATACACATAAATGATATAACAATAACAATAGAAATAACACTTTGATTCACAAAGAAATGTTCATAGGCCTCTTCGAGGGGGAAACGTCCAATTGAGAAGTGATCTATTACAATAATATCCAAGCTAAGGTTCTCATACCCTCGACCCTTATTTATACTAAATATGTCTATTAAGATAATCATCTAGAGGAAGATCCTTCTAGAAGTGTAAGCTTCTATTAGGTCTTCTTACATCCACCTTATTCTATTTTATTGAAAGGCCTTATTAATATTGACCTTTATTACATCTGAATACATTGATCTACCTATGTGTGGGTTAGGACCTTAACATGTCTACCCCCTTAAAAACATCCTTGTCCTAAAGGCTTGAGATGTGGAAACTGCTGCAGAATGGTAGTTGGTTTCCAAGTGGGATCTGTTGGAGTCATATCTTTCCACTATACTAGAAATTCCTTGATGGTTCTCTGACGCAGGCGGTGCTCACACTGTTCCAAAACTGCTCCTAGTTGTAGCCAAATAGATCCTTCTTCAACTAACTATGGAAGGTTGGTTTGAATTTGGCACCTGGTTCCTGTCACCTTCTTCAAGCATGAAACATGAAAAACAGGATGTAGCTTCGACTAACTGGGAAGAGATAACTGATATGCAACTTGTCCCACATGCTTGAGAACTTTGTAAGGGCTATAAAATTTGGGTGCTATCTTTTGACAATGCTCGTCCTTGAGGGAAGTTTTCTTATATGGTTGCAGTCTTAGAAACACCTAATCCCCTTCTGCAAATTGACATTCAGAGCGACCTTGATCTGCTTGTTGCTTCATTCTATTATGTGCCATGACCAAGTTCTCTTTAAGGGTACGAAGGATATCCTCTCAGACTGTAAGTGTTTGGTCAACTACTTGGACCTTCGAGGTACCCAGTAAGTATGAGAGAACTGAAGGTGGCTTCTGTCCATATACTGCTTCAAAAGGAGTCATGAGAGTGGTTGTATGGTATGTAGTGTTGTGCCACCATTCGGTGAGGGGTAACCATTGAGCCCACTGGTGATTTTTTTCAGACGCATAGCACCTCAGATATGTTTCCAAACACTTGTTGACAACTTCTGTTTGACCATCCGTCTGGGGATGATAAGCTGAGATGAGATGCAATTATGTGCCTTGTAGCTTAAACAACTCTTGCCAAAAATTTCTTATGAAAGTTGGGTCTCGATCGGAAACAATAGAATGTGGCATTCCATGAAGCTTGAAGACCTGGTCCATGAAAATCTGAGCCACCGTGGATGCAGTAAATGGGTGGGGAAGAGCGCAAAAATGAGAATACTTGGAAAGGTGATCCACCACCACCATTATGACTGATTTATTCCTCAATTTGGGTAAGCCTGTAATAAAGTCCATAGAGACATCCTTCTAAATAGCAGGGGGAATTAGAAGTGGTTGGAGGGTGCTTGGGGATTTGATTGTTTCTCCCTTGTTGCGTTGACACACCTCACATTCAATGACAAACTTACAGATGTCCTATTTCATACCATCCCAGAAAAAAGAATGTTTGACTGGGTCATATGTTTTGGTGAACCTTGAGTGCCCCGCTGTGGGTGTAGCATGAAGCTCAGAAAGCACCGTGGATTTGAGCTTGGATTGTTTACTTAAATATAGGTGGCCTTTTTATCGAAGCTCATCTTGGAGCTAGGAGTACCCTAGGGGAGCCAGAGCCTTGTTTTGTAGTTGCTGGATCAGATGCGAACTTTTGGGATCTTGAATCCATTCCTAGCGCACAGCTTGGAACCAATCGGGTACAATGAAGGAAAGAGAAAAAAGGGATCCTTCATCTTCATATTTCCAGGACAGTGCATCTTCCATGACATTGTCTTTACCCTTCTTGTAAATGATCTCATAATCATATCCAAAGAGCTTAGTCACCCATTTTTGTTGTTCCTGGGAGGAAATGCATTGTTCCAAAAAGTACTTGAGGCTTTGATGGTCTATCTTAATTTGGAAGCGTTGCCCCAAGAGATATAGACGCCACAACTCAACGACATGCAGAATCACCAACATTTCTTTTTCATAAATGGGTTTGCCCAGATTCTTTTCAGACAATTGCTTGCTAGTGAAGGCCAAAGGTCGACCCTCTTGCATAAGGACAGTGTTGATTCCTTTCCCTAAGGTGTCACACTCCAACACAAAGGTCTTGGTGAATTTGGGAAGGGCCAGAACCAGAGTGGTGCACATGGCCGTCTTCAAGGTTTGAAAATCTTGAGCAGCTGTTGGAGTCCAAGTGAAAGAGTTCGTTTTTAGGAGAGCCATGAGAGGTGTTGCAATCTTTCCATAGTTCTTAACGAACTTGCGATAATACCTTGTGAGGCCCAAAAATCCATGCAATATTTTGAGAGTCTTTGGGTGCAACTAGTATTGCATAGCTTCAATATTTTTTGGGTCCACCATGACGCCATCCTTTCCCACCAGATGACCCAAGTATTCTACTTCTGAGGCACCAAAAGCACATTTGGACTATTTCATGAAAAGTTGGTGCTGAGAGAGTAGGCAGAGAACTTGATCCACATGAGTAAGATGGTCCATCTAGGTTTTGCTATAGATGAGGATATCATCAAAGAAAACTAAGACAAAATGACAGAGAAAAGGGTGGAATACATGGTTCATGAGGCTCTCGAAGGTGGAGGGGGCGTTACACAAACCAAAGGGCATGACCAAAAACTCATAGTGACCCTCATAAGTGTGAAAGGTGGTCTTGGGAATGTCGACCTCTTTCATACATATCTGGTGATAGCCTGAGCAAAGATCAAGTTTGGTAAAGAATTGGGCGACACTCAATTCATCTAGGAGGTCATCAATGACAGGAATGGGAAATTTGTCTTTGATGGTTAGTTTGTTGAGAGCACAGAAGTCAGGACACATTCTCCAAGAACCTTCTTTCTTCAGTACCATGATGATCGGAGAGAAGTAAGGGCTCTTACTAGGATGGATGACGCTGGCAATAAGGAGTTCCTGGACCATTTTTTCAATTTCATTTTTTTGTGCAAAGGGGTGGCGATATGAACGTATATTGGGGGGAAGGCTTCCTGGGATAAGGGGAATGGAATGATCATGGACACTGCAGGAAGGAGGGAGTCCTTGGGGAGTGGAAAATACCATTTGATGTTTAGAAAGGAGGGCTTGGAGGTCTTGGGGCACTGGTGGGGTTTATGTGGCTTGTATGGCGTGGAGTTGGGAAATGACACCAGAATGACCTTTTTCGAGCAGTTTTTCCATGCAATGAGAATTGATGACCTCAGGTGAACCAACAGTGATGCCTTGAAATTTATATTGGTGGCCTCCTTGGGTGAATTGCATGGTTATGTTGGATTGCGGAGAGGGGGGGTGAATCCGTAATAACGTAATTATAATCCTTTTTCTTCAAATTTTATATCAATGTAGAATTATTATTGAATAATGAGCAGTAATAAATAAACAATCACACACATGCACAGTACACCAGTGTTTTACGTGGAAACCCAAATTGGGAGAAAACCACATAATGCTTTTCCTTATATGTCTTGAAGAATTACATTCATTGGAAGCACCAACTTCCTTTGTTTTCTAGATGCAACTGGAAGGAGGCTCTAAACTTCTAGTTTCTCAGGCTACAACCTGAGGGAAGCTCCAACTTCCCAAATCTCTGGCTACAACCAAAAGGAGGATACAACCCCTAATGTTCTTCGGCTACAACGGGAAGGTGGCTACAACCACCTATCCTTGCCCCGTCCTACCACCCTAAAGTAGAAGTAGAATGATGGAACCACTATCACACTATCATTGTGAGATATACCGCTGTAAACCTGTACCAATAAATCTGAACCATGCATCAACCTGTAATCAACCTGTACCATAAACAAGTGCATCACCCATGCACCAACCTATAATCAACCTGTACCATAAACAAGTGCATCAAGCATGCACCAACCTGTAATCAACCTATACCATAAACAAGTGCATCAACCATGCACCAACCTATAATCAACCTTTACCTTAAAAAAGTGCATCAACCATGCACCAACCTGTACCATAACCAAGTGCATACCAATCATGTGTCAACTACTCATCAACTATGACTCATCAATATGTACCAACATCATCAACTATACACCTCATGTATGTGCACCAACTCATCAACTGCTTGTCTCAACCATGTACTCAACATGTACCTCAACCAAAAGCCCTCATCAATTTCATCATCCAAATCTGATTTGTAGCTCTGTACTAGACTGACGTAGTCGTGCTCCTCTATGCACGTCTGCTCATAGGATCTTCTTATTCTCATGGCTCGAAGAACTTAAACGCCCTTCTATTTCCCTTATGGGAAATCTGCACCCACAGAATTCTTCGTTCGATCCCCTCTCTTCCCTTATCGGGGAATTGGACTTCGCGACTTCGCAATGTCAAAGGTCAGACATTGGGCTCTTGAAATCCCCGAGACCCGATGAATGATGTGCCGAGACTCTGATGCACACACGGGTTGACTATTCAATGGTCCCATCACCTCGTCGGGATATCGGACTTCACAGGATCCCGAATCCTAATGTCAAATGTTTTAGGACTTTACTTATCCCGAACCCCAATACGGTGTGCCACCTATCCTCCACCAACTCTTGTGGTCCCACACTGCTCTTCCCCATCGGGATATCATGGTTCACACTTCCAAGCTGCTAGAGTATCCTGTCCTTAAGACCTCTAAGATGCTGAACTCTAACTTCTTTGAATCTTCTGACATGCATCCCAAACGATGGATGGTTCTGATCTGTCGGGATATCGCGTTTCGCGATTTCACAATTCCTTTGGCAATGGGTTGGAGTTTCAATCAACGAAACACCGATACATGATATTCATGTAGATCCAACAACCCTTGTGGCTCGTATCAATGGTTCTACCCCTCCTGAGCTTTATATCTCCCAGGAATATCGGTGATATCTTCCCCTGCACCTTCGTGAGATTTGACAACCCATGGGGTGTCGCAAAACCTCCTTGGAGAATTTCGACTGTCTATTTATTCCGATGAAACTTGCAGAACGACTAAGTGTCCCTCTCCACAGAACTCGTTCACCAGCTCTCAAACCTATGAAAATTCTTGCCAACCTGCAAGGCACAAACTCACTACACTGTCTTTCGACAAACTCAAAGGTCTACCCTTCCTGAGCTTTTCCCACTTCTTTAAGTTCTCAAAAGGAAACTCCTTGCTCTCACTCCTTGCAGAAAACCTTCAATCACGGCTAAGTGTTGAAGTCTCTTCGACTCTATGCATGCCTACAACAACAGTCCTTCAAAGCTTTACTCAGGTTTGCAACCCTTAGTCTTTTACCTGGCCTGTGCACTCCTTGCACGGCTCTTGTAACCCAATTCACTTCTGGGTGAATGAGAATCAAAGTTATCCCTATTTGAACCCTCTGTCAATGCACTCCTTGCGGACAATTCGACTGCACTCCTTGCAGGAATCCTCTGGCTCAAATAGAGAAACAATTGAAACTCATTCCTTCACCCCTTTAGACTTCAATTCAACCATGAAATCATATACATAGCATATAAAAGCAAATGTATAATAGGAATCAAACATTAATGAGCATATCAACATCAACACACAGAGAATTAAACATAAAACCATGAATTTGAACCAATCTTCTTCTATTAATTCAAATATCAGTACATGGGCGTTCTCTATACAACTCTCTGCTTGCTCTTGCTCTTCTTCTTCTGTTCTGTGCTCAGGCTAATGTTACAATGATACAATGAGGGTGTCTATATCTGTTTCCCTCCTTCTCTCTAAAACTGTCTAATCTATGAATTAAAATCCTATCTACTAGCATTAACTATATTAAATGTCGTCTATCTACTAAAGATGAGAGCTATCCGCTCAAGGTCCATTTACAATGTACAAGTGCACCTCATTAAATTTTCACATTAATGTCTGTCAACAGTTTCAAGGTGTTTCAAAATTTGTGCTGGCCTGTCCAGCTGTCTTCCACTTCCGTGCTGGCTCGCTTGATAAGTTGGTGATGCTCCTGCATCATACTCCCTCGCTTGAAAAATTTCATGGGCTCCTATCCATGAGCTCTTGCATGGTATATCCATTCTTCAGAATCTCTGCTTCATCCTCCCAGCTGGCATATTCCACTGGATGGCCTTTCCATTTGACCAAATACTCATAGTATTCTTTCCTCCTGGTCTTCTTACCCACTCTCTTGTCCAGTATGCATTCCATTTGCTTCTTCTCTGCAACTAGCATATGCTTCATCCACTAGATCACTAGCTGCTTAGTTCCAGTCTCTACTTCTCTAGCTTTGTATGGGTATAAGTCTAAGATATTTAATATCAAAGATATTCTGATCCCATCGGGTAGCTCGATCTCATAATCATTTTCCCCCAATTTCTTCAAGACGTTACATGGCTCGATTTTCTTCATTTTTAATTTATGGTATGTTCCCCTCGGGAATCTCTCTTTCCTCAAATGTAATAGAACTAACTCGACAACCTTGAACTGAAGTTGTCTCTTCCGTTGGTCAGCTCTGCGCTTATATTTGAAACTTGAGTTTAGCAGTCGTTGCTTCACTTGGCCGTGAAGTTATTTCATCACCTCTGCGAATCCTTCGGCACTTGCGCTCCTAGTAGCAGTCTGTTCCAAATCTCTCAATTCAGAAACTCCCCTCGGTTGTGTTCCATAGACAATCTAAAATGGGCTTCATCCTATGCTCCTATTCACTGAATCATTGTATGCGAACTCCGCCTATGGTAATATGTTGTCCCACTGGCTGTGGTGCTCTGTCACCAAGCTTCTCAGCAAGTCTCCCAGACTTCTGTTCACCACTTCTGTTTGTCCATCCGTCTGAGGATGATAAGCAGAACTAATCATCAAGTTAGTCCCCAGCTTCTTCCACAAAGTCCTCTAGAAATGTCCCATGAACTTTGTATCTCTTTCCAAAACTATACTCCTAGGTAACCCGTGAAGTCGAACGACCTCTTTGAAAAACACATTTGCGATGTGAGTCGCATCACTAGTCTTATGACATGGGATGAAGTGTGCCATATTGGAAAACCTATCCACTACCACAAAGACTGAATCAACTCCTCTTTGCATCCTTAGCAATTCCAATATGAAATTCATGTTGATTTCATCCCACGACCTTTCTGGTATGGGCAATGGTTGATAGAATCCTGCATTCTTCTTTCTTCCCTTGTAATGCTGGAAAATTTTGCATCTATCTACAAACTGCTTGACTTCTGACCGCATCCCTGGACAAAAGTATGACTTGCTTAGCTTCACGAATGTCTTATCATAACCGAAATGTCTGGCCAATCCTCCATTGTGTTTCTCCTTCAGCAGATTCTCCCTCATGGAGCAATTTGGAATACACAATTGATTTCCCTTGAACAACAACCCTTCTTGGATCACATACTCTATCCACTGGCTTCTGTCTCTGAGAACTAGATTCTGTTGACGGGAGAAATTGTCCGTCCGTAAACTGAGAGAGTGGAACCAGTCCGAGGTTGTCTAATAACCCAAGACGTTTGGAATGAACCACCCTAACGGGTTTAATGGCTCCGTTGGCCGCTCTATGGTCTTAAGTAAACCAAAGAGAAAACTAATCTAAACTAACTAATCTAACTAAAACTAATAAAACAAACTAAACTAACTAAAACAAAAATAAAAGAAACTAAGATAACTAACAATACTAATCTAATACACTAATCTAATTAAAACAAACTACTATATAAACTAAAACTAAATACAAATTACACTAACTATTCTACTAATTACTATTACACTAACTTCTATTAATCAATTGTCTAATTACTAGTTATATTACTTATTCACAAATATACAATATAAACAATTTACAGATTTAATTAAAACCTGCAAAACTCATGTGCTTTCTGTCCTAAGACAGCGAGATATGTTTTTTGATTTTAATATTTTATGAAAAAGAAATAAAATTGTTGAAATTAAACGATCTAATATATTTACTGCAATTAAACAATCTAATATAAATCTATCTAGACTTATATCTAAACTACTTAATGAAAACAACAAAGAAAAGATTAACTGACCTGGAAGCGCTCCTAGTTTATCTTGTGTATGATAACTTTGAAGTTGTTCAGC
>ML827393.1:64398-92599 GCA_009831015.1 Picea engelmannii | reverse complement strand
AATCCTTCCTTTGCCGATGACTTCGACAACAGAGTTGTCCCCCATCAGAATAGGAGGACCTTTGCATGTATGCAATGAAGAATAGACTACTTTTGAGGCATCCATGTGATGTGATGCTCCTGAATCTATGATCCAAGCATCGAGAGAGGAGTTGATTGCAATCAAGGCATGGCTAGAATTGCCTTTCTTGGAATTCAGATCTTCTGGCTTCTTCTTCTTTGCACCCTTAGGGATGCGATCTCCAAGGTTGTTTTGCTTAATTATTTGAGACATCAAATCTATTTGTTTTTTCATGCATGCAGATTCTGAATGGAATCCTTTGTGAAAGTACGTGCATTTCTCCCCTTTTCTTCCCTTTTCCCCTTTGGATCCGGAGGCATCGGTGAAGGGTTTTGTGTACCCTTTCTTCTTCAGATGTGCATGAGATTTACATTTATCTTTATCTTTAGATTTCTGATATTTGTGGCTGCCATCATGCACAGTGAGTGAATGCGCCCTTGGTCCTTTGATTTTCCCATGTTGATCAAATTGGTTTTCTCTTGTGTTAGGGATTCGATAAATTCCTCAAGGGAATGCATCTTCCAGGTAGCTCCATAGGCAAATCTGACAATATGGAATGTGGATAAGAATACAAATAATTCAGGACCAAGCTTGGATAGAATGGAAAGAACCATTTGTTTCTCCTCCTTCAATTTATCAACCCCACAAACTTTGAGTTGCGACAGTAAATCCTTGAATTTTGTAAAGAAATCTTGGATATTCTCTTTCTAGGGGGTGAAAAACATCATGAGTGTCAAGTTGCCAAGGGGGACTATGAATGGGACAACTCATGTGGGGAAGAGTGTTATCAGTTGATAGTACCAAAATGTAGCAGAGGTAAAGGTACTGCAAAGACGGATGTAGGGACCCTAAAGGAAAATGTCAGAGGGTGTGACTGGGATATGCAATTTTTTACAGAGGGAGTAATTACATGTCAGTGTCGAACATATATCTGAAGGGGATGTAATCTTGTTGAAAAAGTACCTGCACAGAAACTAAATACTTGACGCGAACAATATATGATGATAAATAACATATAACAACTATTTGATAAAACTGAATGTGAGCATGCGTGCCTGAATGTACCGTGAAAAGAAAATGCTCCTTCAGGGAGAAGTGCAGATGATAACCTGAGGAATGTGAATGTGCAGATGGCTGGATCAGGATCTCATGGCTGTGAATGGTTCGAAAAATGAATGCTTTGGGCTCCTATAACAGAATGTGGAAGATGGTAAAAAGGACCTATATATGGATGGTGGGCCCACAATGCCACCTCATTTGCACCGACACTATTATTGATTTGGCGAGAGAGTTGTGAGGTGATTTGGAGATTACGGGAGCATGGGGATACCGATCTGACATTTGCAAGAGATAGGTTAGTGACCTTATCATCCTATACTTTGTGAAGTTAGGGGGCGGTAGCTAGGAACTGTATGGAGGGTTGTATAAAGGTTTTTGAGGTAGGTTACCACTAGTGCACAGGAAAAGGGGAATACCCATGCATGTGTGTAGGAAATCGAGTTCTACCCTAACACCCTTAGATTATACTGGCAACATCGTCACTGCAAGAGACTCGATTGATGTCATGGGCACATGTTTTGTCCCAACATGGAGGAGGGGAGGGTGGCCATTACTTTATGACCACAATTTCTCGAGTGTGGTGTAAAATGTCGCAGGTGATTTTACAGTTTCCATATGCTACTATGGACTAGAGATAGGATCCATACATGGTGCTTTCCCTTAGGGACGACTGGGATCATAAAGGTATGTATGTGTTCTGTCGTTTTGATTTTGGTAGATAGCGTTGATCAGATATGTGTATGGATGTTGACACTCTATCTGGGTTTCTTTTGCAGATGTTGGACCCCGGGGTCGATAGGCTGAGGTTGTCCAGGAGCCGGATCGACAAGAGCCAACAAAGGCAAGGGCTGGGTAGAGGCACCGACAAGATGATGACAATGCAGGTTCTTCTAGAGAGACACTGTTGGCCCTTGACCAAGTTTAAGAGTACCTGGTCATACTTGACCACTTTTGAGACCGCGACAGCTTGCCAAGGAAGGAGCGCAATGCGAAGAAGAAAATAAGGAAGCAAGACCTATTTTGGGGTCCATTTTAGGGTTTTGGGTTGATGTAACGAGAAAGGGATGTCATCCCATGGGTTTACCCAAGTTTTAGGCCCATTTTGTAATCTATAAATAGGCAATGTAGATAGTAAGATAGGGGAGATAGTAATGTAGTACATTTATGTGATGTATGAATGAAATCTTAGTGCTAGTAATTGGATCTGTGTGACCGGATGTATCTTAGAGTGCTTTATGCATGAGATCCGAGAGCTAAGTGCAGGTTGTTATAGTCTGATGCTGAAGAGAAAAGAAGAATGATCTAGTGAGCTATGCAAATCTTCTGTCCTGTGTAAAGTAAGGGTCATTAGAGCTCTGTGATGTAACTGCTTGACCGTGATAATATAAAGAAGACTTTGTGGACATAGCCCCAGGGTGGGGGTGAACCACAGTAACTATGTGTATAGTTCTTTGTGCTTTGCTCTTATTTATCTCTTTCTTGGATAAGTGCTTGATGTGATTAAGTAGATCTAGTTATGCTCTGTGTTGTTGATGAATGGATGGACATTGGATCTGATATATGAGATGCTTAGTGCTTGATCTATTGAATCTAACCTATATTTCTGTGGATAAGTACTGAATCATTCTTAGTATAAGTATTCACTGCGATTCTCTATGCCTTCTGCGAAGTATATTAATGAATGTATGCTAAGGAATAATTGCTTCTAAGTGCGCTATAAGAAAGATAATCACATATATGTGTCCCAGCTAAGGTTATGGGCACCTAAGTCTTGCAACCACCTCTGCCTCTACCTCGGGTGAGACTTCATCTGCTTCATAGGTGTTGCTAAAAGGGTTGGTAGTTAGGGATTTGTTGGTGTTCTCTTGAGCGTTGAACCCTGGGTCTTCCCTTGTGCCAACAAATGGTTCCATTACTGAGACCTGGAACTGTGATTGTTGGGAACTGAAGAAGAAGAAGCTTTGTGTGAAATAAGCTCTGTGTGTAGATCTATTGCTCTAGTGCGCAGTGTTCTGTTTGACCTGTGAAGATTTGTGCCAAGAAAAGAGGTCAGATCTAAAGAAAGAGAGGTCAGATATGAAGAAAAGAAGTCAGATCTGTGAAGAAAAAGGTAAGATTTGTAAGCTCTATGCCTTGATAAGGGTAAGAATAGTTAAAAGTCTTAGATCTGGAAGCTTTGTGCTCTGCAGAAGTAATATAAATGAAATTATTTTTGTTTCTAAACCATGGATTTAGGTATGTTTGATAGATTATGTCCTAGCTTCAAAACTAGGGAATTAATAGATGAAAGAAAGTTTGATATGAATAGATCTGATAAATATAGTGATAGATATGTTATACCTATGCATCGAAAGAATGTCTGGACTAACAAGTGGATGCAGAATCCTAGAAAAAAAAATTCCAGGCTAGCCACCATGATCCTTGTGCGTGGTATACAAGGAGTTGGGGAACATCTAAATGGACGAGAAGATTAAACCTCTATTATAGTTGCAGACGACCGGGACATCTTGCTAAGGAATTCCCTGGGAGAAGACCTAGTTGCCTCTATTGTAAGGCTATGGACCATGAAGTATTGGATTGCCCTAGAATGATTGCTAGGCTTGAGAAGCTGAATATGGAACAATCAAACCCTAAGGGAGATCAAGAGACCAAGATTATAGCAGAAACCCAGAAAGAATCAGAAAAGATATTTCTACAGATGAAAGATACCTTGAATGACGACCGACATGTTAGGCTATCAGAGATCTTCAAAGAAAAGGAGCAAATCGAAGCAAGAATAGGGGACTTTGACATTGAGTGTACTCTTGATGAAGAAGCGCAAGTGAACATTATGCTAGAAAGAACTTGGGAATCTATAGGGAAGCCTTCCATGATCCCTTCCCTAGGAGGAAAGGGTTTATTCAGAGAAAAGCTAGTAAACCTATGTGGAAGGCTCACCCAGATACCTATGAGTGTCAATGGAAATTTGACAGAGGAAGACTTTGAACTCATTAAATTTGTTGAAGACAACGCCCCGTTTACCATGCTCATAGGAAAATCTTGGATTGATAGAGAATAGGCCAAACGAAGAGAAGAAGAGAAAGTTTTGGAACAAAAGAAGCAAGAGTTAAAAGACTTTATGACCAAAAGGATCGTGCACTTGATTGAAGAACAGAAGAGAAGATCGCAAATATTTAATATTAGTACCTTTGATATCAAAGCTAAGAGAACACTTGAGAATCCGCAGAAGATCGAGTTACCTATTTTTGATATAGAAGAAGTATTATCAAGGAACCCTAAGAAAGATTTTCCAGAGCGCGAAGTAACTAAGACCACAGAAGATAAACATCAGAATAGTAAAAGCATTACTGAGATGAAACTCACTAGGAAGAAGGCTAGGAAGTTAAGAAAGAAAAGGGCTAATACTGTAAGGTTACAAGAGGTTCTAGAGGACACTTTGCAACAAGAAAAATTGCAGGATTGGAGTGTTATCAGACTAATCGGTAGGTGTGGACACTAACAAATCTCCCTAGATCCACCTGGATCTAGAACAAAACAAGACAGGACATGACTCTTTCCCTAAGTTTTGACCATTGAATTAGCTAGTAGGAAGGAACAAGTAACATACCTTAGTATCGCTTCCTAGGGTCTCTGTTTCTCCCGCTTCGCTCCGGTGCTCTCGTGAGGTCAAGACCAAGACAACACAAACCAACCAAAGTGAAGATAGAAAAATATATTCAACTCTCAACTTATGTGTATGATCAAGGAATTACACAATAAAGTGAGAATAGCTTTATGGGAAAGGGACATGCCATTGTATCATATTAATTGAAAGTAAAGATTACAACCCGATAGCCTTGATGTCGCAAGCTTCCTTTCGATGGATCTTGGCTCCAACACACACACTTGCTCAATCCTTGCATGAAGAAGATCAAATCCTCTTGATAGACTTGCTAGAGTCTCCAAGCTGCTATTCAAGCTAATTCCTTCACGCAATTCTTTCACCAATTCTCCAATGAATCTTGCTTAACCTTTTCCATGAGAATTCCCTCAATATATAGGATAGAATGAGATAGTTACTTGGATAAGAATGATCCCAAAATATCAGGGAATCTAGTACAAGGATAACCATTCAAATGCCAACCCATTCTTCTAGAAGATTCCCTTCTAGAACCATCGATAATTCATCTTTTTCCATGCTTTAGGACGAGTTCGCACCCTAGCTATTCAACACAGTGCGAGAAGTTCACACCTTGTCTTAAGGCAACCTACGAGAATGGGTCATTCTCACACCCTAATATATTAGTAGCCTGCGAACCCTCTTCAAAAGTGAGTTTTCTGGGAAGAGATGAAAGTAACTTTTCTCAGGAGAAAGTTCTTATGAAGAGCCTGAGTACACCATCATTAATACATCATCATGATGACCAAAATCATGGGTAACATGGAGCTTCACCGAGATATCAGAACAACAACATAGAATACTTTTCCATGATGAAGAAATATAGCCGTTAGAACCGATATACCCATTCAACCGCCGCTCTGAACAGATCAAAAAGAAGTTATGGGCTACCACTAGACTGTTGGATAGCACCAGAATGGATAGAACAGAGTTAATGAAGGCCCCATGTCCATTGCAAGCAGACCGTTGCTGAGATTTCCTACTTAACCTGTCATGCCATGCACCGATAATACTTTTTTCTAACTGAGAATCTGAACGCGAGCCCTGATATTTACTTACCCTAAGATCATTGCCTTACTATTCGCTGTCGTCTCTGAATTCCTTTTGCACCCAAGCTAGCTAACCCAAGTTTGTATGTCGAATGAGCTCAGCGCTGCTGAGAAATTTTTTGAAGAAGTTCTAATTGATTTAATGGTTGAGAGAGTCATGTCAAAACGCGGAATGTCTACAGGCATCATCCTCGGGCGTACTGCCAGCTTCCCCCTCTGCTGCTCGAGCAGGACCATCCCGACCGCCTTCGGAAAGATGATCTAAGCTAGGAAACAACTTCACCATTGTGAAGATGATCCCAAGCATCTTGCCTAAATATATCCCACCACTAAGAAGACCAGTGAATCGAGACTCTATACCCAGAGACTTCAAATATGCTGTAGTCACTACGTACCTCCCGAAAGGGGTGCACGTAGTTCATGCTGACCAAGAGAAGTTCACCATGCTGAAATTCAGTGATTTTAACCTTGGAGATCACAAGGTATACAATATACTAGCCCCGCACAAGTATTTGACTATTACAAAAGGAAAGAAACCCAAGATTGTACCACAACAATGGACCCATAACCTTTTGCAATCAACCCTCCTCAACGTAATGAAGATTCCACATTTCGAGAGGCATCAGGAAGTAAATGCCTGTGTTCGACTGTTGTTGTCTTGCTACCATGGAGGATACCTATGCTTGGACCGACGCATCACCATGGATCCGATTTTAATCAATCGGATCACTGGGATAAGCATGCAGGGCCCTGACCCGTAAGACTTTTACCCTGGAAAGACCGTAGATCGTGCTCTCCCTCAACGAATAAAAGACACATATGGAGATCTGGAGAAAGGCACGTGAGGTTACAAGGTAGCCTCCATTGAGAATGCAACAGTACACTTTGGTTTCCAGTTGATCGCATGCAATTTAGTTTGAAAAAATAGACCTACACAGGTGACCGGATTTGTAGTTGACCTCGCAGGGAAGTGCGCGGAGGGACTACAAATGAACTAGGCGAAATACCTTATAAATCAGCTAGAGCTTGATTGTAGACAAGCGCAGGACCAAGGGTATGAGTTCCACTTTAGCTGGTTGCTCATACTCATCGCCTTCATCACGTGGGAACTTCCCGAGGGAGCCATGTTTCTGGAGATCAAACCCTTCGAACCCCTAGCCGCGAAGTTTTGTACGCTGTGGTACTCCAACGACATGAAAAAATATTGGCAGTCCAATGCCGTCTTCCATGCGTACTACACTCAGTTGAGGAATTCCATTCAGTCTACACCGCACATTACACCCAACACTCTTCATAGGTTTTGACCTTTGATGAAATTCAACTCAGATCGTCACTTCACTTACATCACAACGCGCGCAGACAAGCACAAACAACAACTCTAGACATATTACAAGATGACAAAAGATGACCTGGAGGAGATTACCAAGGAATGGTCGACATACCTCCTTGTTGCAGAAGACCCCACAGAGATGTCCGACGTAGATAGCCCTGAAGCTATGTTGGATACACAAGGACCACACAAGACTAAGAAGGAGGTGGAAGTTCAAGATATCCACAACACATCCACGAAGACTGCTTCTCTCTCACCTGCGAAGGGAGGTGATGATGAAGAGATAGGGGGAAAAGAAGTTGAACAGAGCAAAGGCGAGGTTACCCCACCTAGGGACGAGGTAGATCCCTCCAAGAAAAGGAATATTACCCCACCAAGGCCCTCATCCAAAAAGAAAACTAAGGCCACCTGGACCATGCTTAAGACTATGCTTACCTCGGATGATTTTGACTTCTTAATTGTCGCGTTGAATGATGTTTCATTGGATCTCGCAGAAAAGAAAGAAGCAAAGCAGGAGGAACTATTCCACTGGATCACGAGAATATTCAAAGAAGCACATCAGGTAGTTCAGTCCAGCCAAGCTGTTTCTATGACACTATTAATAATGGAAATATCAGGAACAGGGGATGAGCCCACACAGTGATGCCAGATCACCGAGAAAGTCGAAGCTCGCCTTCGATGAGCTCAAGAAGACATAGTGAAAGCCACCCAGGCTTTGGCGTAAGAATAGAGCGCACATGAAGAGAAACAGAGAAAGGCAGAACAAAAGCAGCTTGACTTACAAGCCAAATGGAAGGAGGAAAAATCCCATTTACAGCAGAGTAAGGACCAGTTGCTAGCAGAGCAAATTGAAACACAAGAAAGAGTTCACAAGGCACTATGCTCTGTGATGATCATAGAAGTGAAGATGGAAGATCGTCTTCAACAACAAGTGACCCAACTAGAAGCAGTAATCCAACAACTTCAACAACGCATCACGGATCTGGAGCTCCACACCATGCCTGAGACACCCCAAGAGATAAGAGATCTAAGAGAGGCCACTTCTCGAAGCACAATTGACTGATTAAAAACTTTGGCTTTGGAATGTAGGAAACTAAGCACCAGAAGCACACAGACCTATGAAACCCTCGCAGAGAATCCAAAATTTCAGACATTGGAGGCACAACTCCACGAAGCAAAGCATCATGTAGATGTGTTACAAGAACAGCTGAAGTCCATGACCCCAGTCGAAATAATGAAGAGGTTTGCAGAGCAACACACAACCCAACAACGAGTACACATGTTTCAAAGTAAAGTAATGGATGTCTCTCAACGACTGCACCCACTTCAAGAGAAGGCATGCCAACTGTTCGTCGAACTTGAAAGTCAGGGAGATGAACTCGAACAAGGTGTCATCACTGCAGAACAGGGCCTGGAAGGACTGCTCAATGACACAGTAATCCAGGAATTTACTGAACAAGAGGTTGTCGCACTGTAGTAGGTCGAAGCCGCTCGAGCCAAGCTCGAGGAGTTTGAAGTGGAATTGGTCAGACCTAAGTGACTCGGGACGATTCACAGGTGAGTGTTGGGGGCCTGTTGGCCCTTGACCAAGTTTAAGAGTACTTGGTCATACTTGACCACTTTTGGGACTATGATAGCTTGCCAAGGAAGGAGCGCAACATGAAGAAGAAAATAAGGAAGCAATACCTATTTTGGGGTCCATTTTAGGGTTTTGGGTTGATGTAACGCGAAAGGGATGTTGGCCCGTGGGTTTACCCACGTTTTAGGCCCATTTTGTAATCTATAAATAGGCAATGTAGATAGTAAGATAGGGGATATAGTAATGTAGTACATCTATGTGATGTATGAATGAAATCTTAGTGCTAGTAATTAGATCTGTGTGACCGGATGTATCTTAGAGTGCTCTATGCATGAGATCGGA
Organism: Picea engelmannii; assembly: GCA_009831015.1. Taxonomy (NCBI): domain Eukaryota; kingdom Viridiplantae; phylum Streptophyta; class Pinopsida; order Pinales; family Pinaceae; genus Picea; species Picea engelmannii. The sequence goes on along the minus strand of ML827393.1, from coordinate 83,522 downwards.
GAGCTAAGTGCAGGTTGTTATAGTCTGATGCTGAAGAGAAAGGAAGAAGGATATAGCGAGTTGCATAGATCTTTTGTCCTATGCAAAGTAAGGGTCATTAGAGCTCTATGCTGTAATTGCTTGATCGTGATAATATAAATAAGACTTTGTGGACGTAGCCCCAGGGTGGGGGTGAACCACGATAACTGTGTGTATAGTGCTTTGTGCTTCGCTCTTATGTATTTATCTCTTTCTTGGCTAAGTGCTTGATGTGATTAAGTAGATCTAGTTATGCTCTGTGTTGTTGATGAAATAATGAACATTGGATCTGATATATGATATGCTTAGTGCTTGATTTGTTGAATCTAACCTATATTTCTGTGGATAAGTACTGAATCATTCCTAGTATATGTATTCACTGCAATTCTCTATGCCTTTTGCGAAGTATATTAATGAATGTGTGATAAGGAATAACTGCTGCTAAGTGCATTGTAAGAAAGATAATCACATATTTGTGTCCCAACTAAGGTTGCAGACACCTGAGTCTTGCAACCACCCCTGCCTCTACCTCAGGTGAGACTTCATCTGCTTCACAGGTGTTGCCGAAAAGGCAGGTAGTTAGGGCTTTGTTGGTGTGCTCTTGAGCATTGAACCCTGGGTATACCCTTGTGCCAACAACCACAGAGGGATGTAGAAGCTATCTTAGAGGATCTACGCCGACGGTTCGAGCGGGTCCTACAAGGGCTTCCAAAGGGCATATGGGTCCATATTCAGGATGATGAATTCTTGGACCAATGTGTATGAGTACCAACAGAGTGGCGTGTGTTGATCCGTAGGGAAGCAATGGCGGGGGAAGCTATGACAGGTCGGATGCCTCCTGGAGTTGGAGTGCCCCCAACTGGTGGGGTACCTCTGGCTGACAAAGGACCTAGAGGGGGAGCTCTAGGGGCATCATGAGTGTTGAGATGACATGTATAGGTTTGTGGGCCCGATTTTGTATAGGGTATTTGATACCCAATTTTGTATTTATAGGGATGATGAGAGTTATAAGCCTACGGGAAGATGTGTATATATATTTTTTGTAAAACAATGATGAACTTTTTGATATATATAGTGGATATATTGATGATCATTATTTTATTTGTGTTTTTTGTTTATGGTTGTGATGTCTTTTGATATCTTTAATAGATATATCATGCTATGTATATGATGTTTTTAATGTGATAAATGCCAATCCAATACTAGGTTAGCCATGTGATCTGCTACTTGATTGAGGTTTCTTGGAATATGTGTAAATGTGATTGAATCAAAGTTGTGAGATAAGAGTCTAACTTGCAGGTATTTGCGGAAGAGGTAAGGATCGTGAACATTATACATGTTGTTGAGCTGCAGGATGATGAGTTGGGAATATAATAGAACTCTAAGGTGACAAATGTGGAGGTGACTAGCCTTGATGAGGAGACCAATGATGACATCATATTCGTCTTGGTTGTTGGTGGCCAGAACTAAGCATATGTCACTGGAATGGAGTAGCACATGTGAGGGGGTATAGACGGCCCAAGTAGCCAAAGTGATATTCTGAGTCCAATGACTGGCACCGTCAGCGTAACCAATATGGTAGGATGATGGATGATACATTTTTCAACAACATGGGAGTTAGATATGACATGAGGAGTGGTAGATGATGTAAAAGAAGACTAAAAACTCTACAAATGTGCACAAGGAGAAACCTAAGGTAGGGGGGATATGATTAGTCATAGAATTTTTTCAAGTACAACCCATTGATGGGTTATTTGGGGGGGGATCCTCAAGGAGAGGCCAATATGTAGGCACCTTTAGTGAGGCATTGTTGGATGATGAAGGGGCCATGCCATAATGACTCGAATTTCCCATAGTCGAGAGTGTCGTGGGCGATATCATAGGATAACACAAGATCACCTTCATTAAATGAGAGAAGGTTGACATGATAGTCGAAGGTGTCTTTGGCTCATTTTTTAGCTACCTCGTTGTGCTGTAATGAAGATCGACGGTCTTCATCAAGGGACTATAAGGTCAAAGGTGTTTCTCTATTGGAGCAGTGTTAGGTAAGATATCTATGGCAGTGTGCAATGTGGGGATTTCACACTCAATAAGGAGTGTGGCTTTGATCCCATGGACGAGGTGGAATGGAGTAAAAATGGTGGTAGTTTTGGTTGTCATGAGATAGGCCCATAAATATGAAAACAACATATGGTGCCAGTTGGTCTTGTGTTTGTTCACGGTGTGTTGTAGCATGGTTTTGAGGAATTTATTGATAGCCTCGACCTGTCCATTGGACTATGGGTAGTATGGGGAGGAAAAATATTGGGTGAAGCCTAACTTTAAGGAGAGTTCTGCAAAGATATTGTTCTCGAAATGTTTAGCATGATCGTAAATTAACTGTTGTGGGACTCCGAACTGGGTAATGACATGGTTGAAGAAAAAAATGCATTGTTGTGTCAACAATGTTGTTAAATGTGGGCATGGCTTCGACCCATTTGGTAAAATAATATATTTCCACCACAATGTACTTGTGTCCATTATTGGATGGAGGATCGAAAGTCATGAAATCTATGCCCCATTTACAAAAGGGGGCGACCATGATGATTGGGTGTAGAAGAGCTAGTGGAGCTCGTGCTTTGTTTGCTTAAAGATGGCATTTATCACATTACTTGATAGCGTGGACGCAATCATGAAATAAAGTGGGCCAGAAGTATCCTGCTCGAATGATTTTTTGGGCTGTAGACATACCCGAGAGGCGACCACCATAAGCATTGTTGTGGAAATGATTTAAGACTCTGTCAGCTTCATTGATGGTAAGACATTACCGAAGGATGGTATTGACCTTGTGTCGGTAAAGAATGTCTCCAATGAGGAAGTATTGGGGATCCCGATGGAAAATGCATTGGTGATCATCTCTAGAGAGGTGAGACCCAAAATTTTGTGTATGAAGGTAGATAAGGAGGTCGTCGTACCAGACTTCATTTGAGGGGATGAAGAAGAGGTGTTCATTAGGGAAATATTTATTGATGGGGGAAGCTTTATCGTTTGAGGGAAAAGCTGTAATGAGTTCGGCTAGGACCAAAGATTTATTTCTTTTGGGAGTGGAGAACTCTAGATTGTATTCCTGAAGGATAATGATCCATTGGGAAAAATTGTCATTGATCTGTCGTCGGCTAAGAAAGTATTGCATGGGGTTGGAATCTGCCAGGACCTTGTTGTAGTTTTTGGACTATGAGGAAAACTGCTAACGTGAGTGTTTCATCATGATTATATTTTAAGGGTGGCCCTGAAAGGTTTTTACTAATGTATTAAATCACATGTTCACACCCATCATCCCCTAATTGGACAAGGACTCTTGTGACTGAAACAATAGAGGCTGATAAGTAGAGGATGTAATCGCGATCATAGTCTAGGGGACTAATCAAAGGGACAGTGGATAGGGTGGATTTTAAATCATCAAAATTTGTTTGAGCATGTTCATCCCATCAAAATGGGATATCATGGCATAGTAAACAGAGAAAACCATGTGCGTGAGTGGTGTAGTCTGGGACAAAGCGACGTAAAAAGTTGGCTTTTCCTTTCAAGCTCTGTAGTTGGCATAAAGTCTTAGGTGGTGGAATTTTTGTGATAGATTTGACCTTGAGGGGGTCCAAAGTGATGTTGTGCTAGGAGACAATGAACCCAAGGAGGTGCTTGGAAGTGACGTAGAAGTCAGACTTGAGGGGGTTCAAGTGGACATTATATTGGTGACATTATCGAAAAATGATGCGTAATTCATCTAAATGTTGGGTTTGCTTTTTGGATCGAGCAATGAGGTCATCCAAATAAGCGAGAATGATGCGAGAAATATCATGAAAAACATAGGTCATGGCCCATTGGAACGTAGAACTAGAATTCTTTATTCCAAAGGGCATGACATGATAAGAAAAGGTACCCCAAGGGGTTGTAAAAGCAGTTTTGTATTGATCTGCTGGGTGGATTTGAATTTGATTGTATTTTGAGAACCCATCCATAAAGGACAGTGCCTCGTGGTCGACAAAATCATCAATTATTTGGTCGATGAAGGGGGTTGGGAAGTTGTCTTTGGGAAAAGCGTGGTTGAGGTCATGAAAGTTTGTACAGACACGAATAGTTCCCTATTTTTTGTTGACGAGGACAGGGTTGGAAACCCAAAAAGTGTATGCAATGGGGTAAATGAGCCCAACAACGCGTAATTTTTCAATTTCGACTTTGATAGTCATCACTTTGGATGGCTGGAGGGGACATTTCTTTTGACGAACAGGGGTGATATCCGGTCATGTGTCGATTCAATGTTCAACTATAGAAGGATGGAGGCTAGGCATCTCCATATATGACCAGGCAAAAATATCTCGATATTCCTGAAAGAGAGCTTTGTAAGCAATGAGTTATTCAGGGGATCATGCGATGCCCATGGTGATCTCTTCTATGATGCCTGGTTTAATGGAAATGTCAATTTTGACTGTGGGGGAGATTTTGGCCATGTTTCCTTCTTCAAAAGCATCAGGGGCAGGGATAGTTTTTTTGAACCAATCAATATGCCCTGGAGGAATAAAATACTTGGTTTCAATTGCGCACAAGGAGGATTGATCGAGAGGGTGAAAGACCTCTTGTGAGAGAAAAAGTGCTTGATGATGGTGCACATTCCATGGGAAATCATGGGTAGTCACTTCCTCTAAGATATCTTCGTTGTAGTGGAAAATGCGAGAATACAGAGGATCTTGGTAGATAGTAGGGGGAACCGTCACCGAATAAGTGTCATTGGTCTTAAGGGATGAGGACGTAGAAGGGATATCATGTGCAAGGTGTGATGGATCGCTGGACATAAACCAAATGTCAAGACACTATGGATGATATCTCATTCACTCAGGGACTGGCGAAGAAATATAATGAATGTCAGTAATGTGAGCGTCAGTGGGGAGTGCCTGAGAAGGCTCAGGCCAAGATGTGTGGCGTACTGCGGCTAATGTTTGGAGGAATTGAGGTAGATCTGGGAAATGATGAGTGTAATGGACATATTTTGATCATATGGCACAATGAAATTGGTTCATAACCCTTTCTTGCGTGTGGTTGAGGACTCCGTAGCAACAAATGTACTTGGTGGAGTGGCAAGCAATGGGGTGGCTTTAGGGAGCTGGATAATATTACATAACTCAGGAAGGGTAGGACATATGTTAGTGGGGTGTCCTTCTCTGTCGCATAGTGCGCAAGGAGGTTGAGCTTTGGGAGGGAGTGGAGCTATGGGATCGTTCTTTCTTCATCTTCCCCCAGTAGTGGTGGTGTTTTCATTGGTTGGGGGTGGGGGTGGTGTGGTAGGAGCCTGTATTGGGATCTGCATTAGTAATCCCTTTGTCTAAGGAGGGAGAGATGGTGTGGGAACCATGGAGGGTGGGTGGAGATACCATACAGGGATGGAGATAACCATGTTAGGAAGGGTGAGGGTAGTAGCGACCTAGAATGGTTGGACAACAAGTGGGGGGTAGAAAAAGGGGATTGGATAATGGCTTGGGGGATTGTTTCCCAAACTAGTATTTTCCCTTGGAGGGGGGGGGGGAATTTGGGACAAGTGGTACGATGGTGTTTTCAAGGAATTCATGAGGTATTGGTTCTCTAACTGGTGGAACTTCGATGTGGGGAGAAGCCTTAATGAGAGGAGTATTGTATCTGATATCTGTTCCGTTAGAAGAAACTACACACACTTGAGCTGAAATAGATGGGTTTAAGAGAGGTGGTTCTCCATGATAAGTTCCTAACAATGACGGGTCTTTGAATATTCCAGGGCCAATTGCTATAGCAGGAAAACCCCTCTATGGACTACACCAAGGGTCTAAAGTGTAGGCAAAGCTAATTGTATAAAGTATCGTACTTTTAATCAATATCCCAACATTACCCCACAATCATACATAAAAGACAAGAGAGAGGGATATGGTAGGCCTACCTTAAACTTCGCGTCTAGTGTCTATCCCTTTGTGCTTGGTTGTTTCCTGACTACAAATCTCCTCCCAAGGCTGACCTGCATTCATCAAAAGACAAACAATAAACTACAAGCATGCATTCTACATATGGATTAGTGAGTTAGACATCATAAACAAGAAATGTAAACAAATCATATAAGTTTAAGGCGTCATTTGGCGGTATGGAAAAAGTACTTCTTTATATTAATCTCACAAAAAGTCACTTACAATATGAGACTGGAAACGCTCCTCAAACCTGGTCCTGGGCTCCTCATCACCATGCACCAACTACTTCCACATCTTCTTTTCCTCTTTAGTTGTCTCTTATGGAATGGAAATGGCAAGGGCTTTGCAATTGGGGCAAAGGGGGATTGATAAAATGGGAAAAGTTTCTTTGCTCTCATGCCTCTTCTTGCAATGGGACCCCAACCCCCTCTTTTATAGGCCAAAAGGGATAGTAACGGTTGGGGTGACTGGCTATAGGTAGTCAAACGGTTAAGTAATGACCCGGAAACCAGTATCCTATGCAAGTTTCCATTTTTTGAGATATTTTGTGAGTGTACATGGGTTGTAGTGGGTCAGCAGGTGTGTGTACATAGTCAGTAGTGGTGCAGAGCACATATACCTTCAAAGCAATGGTTTTTTGAAGATATTATTTAGTGATGACTTGGAAAATATTGTAAGTTAGATGGCCTGATGCCAGGTATGCATGTCTAGTGAAATTTAGGGTTATAACAAATGCCCCCTAATGTGTGAGGTCAGAAGATCATCTAATGGCCAAAATATATTACAAATCTTCACCACTGTACAATGCAAGTGAGCCTAAGGACCAGACTTCAGGAGGTGCCATCTGCAAAAATAACAATTTCTCTCACCGAGGCGAGCATACCCATGCTTGGGATGAAATAAAATCATGGCTGCCAATCAAATACACTACAGATCCATGTCATATAACTATAAAAAGTGTAGTCGTGAGAAATACATAGTGGATCTACATCTCAAAAATCAAAATATATACATGTATAGTATCCATATTCAAGAAGCCAATGACGCCTAATGGTTGGAGATGAGGTCTTCAGAGCTCTAACAACAACTTCAAAATATTCAAAACTTGGGTAGGAGTGTAATATGAGTGTACTACTTCACTACCCATAGGTCTTTGATGGCTCGTCGGGAATAGACAAGAGGAATTTGATGATCAGGCATAGAACTTCATTGATTTTGAGAAAGTACTTGATTGGTCTTTTGGGGTGGTCGAGCATGAGGACAAGAGATAAACTGCAGAAGGGCTGACTCAAGTTTAGTAAGACTTCCCTTGGATGAAAGAATGACAAATGATGAGACTCAAGCAACATGGCATTGACATAAGTTCACGATGCAGGAGGCAACGCCAACTCTCCATATGTTTGGAATGATAATCAAATGGAGGAGGACACAGCTATATGTAGCGAGAACAACTTCCTAAGGTCATATTGAATCCTAGAGATTGACAAACAAACAAAAGGATGTGCTTTTTCCAAGGGCAACTCATTGTGTTGTCAGCAAAAAGAAAATACTTTTCCCTTCCTCTTTTTGCGGTATATTTGATTTTTTTGTCTTTTTCAATAATCTTGAAAAGTTTGAAAAAGAATGAAAGAATGCTATGTTACAAAGGAGGAATGAGTGTCACAGACATACTAGTTCCAAGTGAAAGGAACATACTAATTCTCAGAGAAAGGGGACGTATGTAGGAAAAGGACACTCGGAAAAATCCTCCATGGGTCAAGGTGTCAAGATGCAGAGGCAAAGTGCTACAAGACTTGTGTATAAGGCATGCTTCAGATGGTTTAGTTGAGAGCAACATGGAGCCAACATTAGACCAAATATGAAGGAATGAAAATGCGATTAATAAGACACAATGATAACGTCCTTCGATGTAATTTTAACGAGCCCAGAGAAGGTAAGCTCGGCAATTTTTCATTTTTAGAGAGTCTGAAAAAGCATAAAAGGAGACTCCACTGGGGTACCTTTTTCGAAGGTAGTCTAGTCGGCTCAAAAAAGGGGTAAACTAGCACCGAAAATACGTCTATTCAAACCCATTTTAACAAGTGTGACAAAGACAAGATCACTCAATGATATTTTCATATTTAAGGAGTCTGAAAATATCTTAACTATGGACTCTGTAACGGATGTTCTTTTGGACCAGTTTAACGAGTGTGAAGAAACAAGGTGACTTGATGATCTTTTCACTTTTAGGGAGTCTAAAAAGAGCTTAACTATGGACTCCGTGTGGGTTCCTTTTTTGTAGATTTAGTCCCTTAGGCCCGAAAAAGGGTTAAAATTATACCTAAGAGTACTCATTTAGAGAGCCGAGGCTCCTAGAGTATACCTTTGTTCGTACTTTTGACCATCCAGACCGAAAAAGGGGTAATCTACCGCTGAACAAACGTGCCTTCAAATTTCATTTTAGCGAGCGTGAAGGGCAACAAGATCGCTTGACAACCTTTTCATGTTTAGAGGGTCTGAAAAGGGCTTAAAAGAAGACCCGTTGTGTTTTGGGAGTCCCGAGGGTGAGTTTAAGAGTGATAATGAATCATGCAAATGAAGCTCAAACTCGTAATTAGGAAAAACTACTAAGGACTCGTGAGCCTATAGTTGTTAGTGACGGCATGGACACCAAAATGCAACCAGGATCTACCTAGGGCATCCATGTGAAGGTAGGCTCTACCACTAAATTACAACACTTATAGAGCAGGAGTGAGGGTTATTTGTCGCAATTCGGTGGGATCGATCCTATGGCAAAGAGAAAAAGACAATGAGGTGCAACAAGTGGAGGTAGAATCCTATCTTACATGCACAAAGTTGGAAAAAACAACTTTTTACCAAAATACCTTTAAAAATGACCCATCTCTCAAGAACTTCTCAATACCCCAAAAAAAACACTTATCGTAACATCCCCTGAGAAATTCAAGAACCATAGTAAATGATTTTCAAGCTAGAAAAAATGGCAAAAGGGTCCAAAAAATGACAAAAAGGAGGCAAAAAATTCTATAAATAGAACGATGGCAGCTCATTATCACCATTATAATTTGAGAATTGACCAAAAGTCAAAAAACACCCCTTTGCTGAAATAGTTGATTCTGGGAGCTTCAGTGGACGAAACAAACTTCCGTTTGGACCAAGTAAGTACATACTAACCTCTCTTGCATTTCCATCTTTCCTTTTTTCATTTGTTTTTGTTTTTTTGGGGGGCACTGACCATTAAAGAGGTTGATCCTACATGTATGCAGGATGTCCAAGCACAACCTATGTGTACATGTGGGAAGAGGATAAACTGCCCGCATGTACACGCGACCGCCCCCAAGACAGCCCGCGTACACCCTCAAATAAGTGGAAAAATTTGGAAATGCAAGAGTTAACTCTCCATTCATTTGCTTTTGCAGGATGTATGTGGATTAGAGAGAGAGGGAGCATGAGGACATTGATTTTTTGGTCTTCGAGGACCCTACTGCTATCGCTGTTTTGTCACAATGCGGGTTGCTAAAGTTCTTCCAGTGTCTGTTTATGAGGGCACAACCCAAGTTGATAAATGCATTGATAGATTACTAGCATCCTGACACAGAGACATTCATGATTGAGGGGAAGTCGTTGAATCCAATGACTGAAGATACTTACTTCCTGACTGTTCTCTTGAGGAGAGGGGATCCAGTCAACTTGTGCACTTTCCCCCCCGGGCCGCACAACATCGAGGAGTTAATTTGACTCCATTGTGAGGCTGGTAATGAGAAAGTAGGTTCTCAGGTGCCTATAAATAATATCAACAAACTATCACTCAAAGTGATAGTTCTACTTATCGGGCAGATCACTGAATTCGTAGCTTTACATCAGGCCTCCCGGGCGCACATGCATTGTGCAGTACAATGCTTAAATGCACAATTTTTTTACTGGAGTACCACCATGCTGGATTGCATGAAGAGACAGCTAACAGAGTGTCGGATACAGGAGCACCGTAACTTTGGGTTTGGGACCATTTTGTGCTCCTTTTTATTCAAGAAGGTACCCAGTCTCAGTCCTTGAGAGACTATATGAGGGCATGAGGCCTCTCTCCCAATGCTATGCAGATGGGCAGCACTGTTGCTGCGATAGGGGGGAGGGAGGACCATCGAGGCTTTCGATGACAAGTTTTTTGATTGGTGGGTACAACAAATTTCGGTGATAGAGGACTACCCCTATGTCGGGATCAATTTTTCTAGGGATCCTGACATGCCCTTACCTCCCAGAGCGGAGCGAGGAGAGATGGGTAAGTTTTCTTTTCAAAGTTATTTAATTTTTATGTCTTTTGTATATATATAATTTTTTTTTGTATACTAGAGTATCTGACACTTATGTATTTTTTATGTATAGATGTGGGACCAGTGCGTCCAGTAGACTTCTCGAGGACTAGGCCATGTCCTCGACTAGAGGAAGGACCAGCTGGAGCTGCCAGACCACCAACAGTAGCAGGGGGGCCTCCAGCCGGAGAGGCTGAGAGAGTATTGAGATGGGTAGAGTGGAACCTTACCACACTCACTTGTACAATCCATATGGATGTGATCGAGGATCTCTCATCGTCAATGCAACCTCATGTAGTTGGGGTGCCACGGACCTGGGTCTAGCTCTTCTGGCATTTGTAAAACATTGTTGTTCACTATGGTAGGGCCAATAGGCCCCGCCCTTAGCTAGGCTAGAATACTTACGTGCCGAGAGAAATTTTTGTATATTTTTTAGGGCATGAGCCTTGTGACTCTTACTGGACATATTTTTGAGGTGCTTGTGCCCACCCATGTACTCTGATATTTTTTTATATATATATGGAAAATTTTCATCTTTTTTTGTTTTATGGGTTACATCTATTTTACAAATGTATTTACATGTATGTGTGTGTCCTTTTTCTTACATGTGTGCAATATGCCAATCTAATACATGACTAGCTAGAGTATCTATGATTTGATTCAATCTCCTAGGAACATGGATATACATAATGTAATCAAAGCTTCGTTCTAAGAGACGTACCCTAAGGAACCGTTGGTGTAGTGTAGGATCGTAAATGTGGTAAACCCCATTTAACTGAGACACAACCAACTGAGCATCTAAGTAGACCCAAAGGTGAAAGATACCATGCGACAAAGCATCATGAAGAAACTCTAAGACTGTGTTGTATTCAGTGACATTGTTTGTGGCATCACCTAAACAAATACCTCCTGAAGATAGCAACTGGCCCTGAGGTGTGAAAATCACCCAAGCTGCAGAAGAAAACCTCTGAGTGTGTCATCTACCACTGTCCACAAACCCAACGAACACATCTGATTCACTTGGCATCTGCCACAGTGAAAAAGATGACATCAAAAACTACACGTCCATAAAACCAAAAAGAAAAAAAATAAAAAGAGAATGTACAGGACTATACATATGTTACAAGAAGTCACCCAAGGCAACCCACCTATGAGTAATACTTCTTGAGGTAGAGCCCATTTCTAGGCTCCGCCAAAGCATTTCCCTCAAAGTCCACCAGACGATAAGCGCCCTTATTTAGAACCTCCTTCACGATGAAAGGTCCAAACCACATGGGTTTGAACTTGTCTGCCCCTAGGGGGTCCTTATCTTGGTCATAGACTAGGACAAGGTCGCCTTCAGAGAAAATTTGAGGATAGACGAACCGATCATACTGACACTTGACTTTTTTTTTGTGAACCTTGTTCACCAAGGCTGCATCCCAGCGCTGCTCATCGAGCTACTCAAGATATAATAAATGCTCTTCAAGTGGTGAAGTGTCTGGAAATAACAGTACTTCCAACTTTAGAGAGGGGATATGGAACTCTATAGGAAAGAACACTTCTAGCCCGTAAACGAGTTGAAAACGTGAGAAACTGGTTATAGTCTTAACAGATGTTTGGTAGGCCCATAATGCCGAATACAACATCAAATGCCAATTTGACCTGGTCGAATTGATCGTTCATTGTAAGATAGTCTTAAGGGATTTATTCACAGCTTCCACCTGACCATTCGCTTGTGGGTAGTAGGGTGATGAATGTTCTTGCCTCAACCCAAGCTTTGTTGTTAACTCAGACATCATTTTGTTCTGAAAGTGACTGCCATGGTCAATGACAATCTCTCTCGAGACGTCGAACCTTTCTATTATTTGGTTAAACAAAAAGAGAGTTGCGGTCTCACCATCATCTTTAAACATTGGCATAGATTTGACCCAATTCATGAAGTATTCTACTGCTATGATGATATAATGGTGCCCCCTTTCGGAAGGAGGGTTGCATGTAGTGTAATCAATCCCCCACTTGGTGAAGGGACCAACTGTGATGACGGGAAACAGGGGAGCGGGGTGTGACCTCATATTCCGAGAGAAGATATGACACGAGTTTCACTTCTTGACCGATTCAACACAATATTTGATTAATGTCAGCTAGAAGTAACCGACTTGTAGAATATTTTGGGTTGTTTCCAACCTAGAAAAATGACCGCCACATGCTCCAGTGTGGCAATCATTAAGTACGAATTCCACTTCTTCATGGGTGAGACACCGGCAAAGGATGCAATCTACACATCGACGATAAAGAGTGTCCTTGAGTATGAGATAGTTTTTTTCCTGATGGCGTATACGACAACGCTCATCACGAGAAGCAAAGGTTAGTCACTTTAAATTCTATAGATAGACTAGTATATCTCCATACCAGGGGTCCGAAGACATGATAAAAAACATGTCTCCTTTGATAGGCGACTCCTTAGGGATAACATCTCTTGATTCGACCAAAAGTTCTGAGATAAGTTCCGCAAAGACCAATGACTTCTTGGACTTTGCCGAAACAAAATCCAAGTCCAATTCCTAGAGGAGAACTATCCATCTACTGATATTTCCATCGATCACACGTCATGTCAACATGTATTGAAACGAATTCACAACAAAAATTATGGTGGTCTTGCAAAACAAGATGTAATGATGGAACTGTTGGACAGCATGAACTGCTGCCAATGCAAGTTTTTCAACATGGGAATAATTGAGTTTCGGTCCATCCAAGCCTCAGATCAGGTAATAAATCACATATTCTGAGAGCAAATCATCCTCCTGAACCAAGACCATACTGATGGTCAACTCTGCAGTGGCCAAGTACAATAAGAAATCTTTATTATAATTGAGTGGCCGCAGCAGAGGGATAGACATGAGGGTGTGTTTCAACACTTTGAAAGAGCATTGAGTGGCTTCATCCCATTGAAAAGGAACATCCTTCTTTAGTAAACTCATAAAACCCTTTGTGATCTCGACATAGTTTGCGATGAAACGTTGTAAAAAGTTTGCTTTTCCCTGTAGATTCTGAAACTGAGGGATTGTGCATGGGGGAGGCAACTGAACTATCACCTCAACCTTTAGAGGATCGACCATGATCCCTGTTGTTGAAAATATGAAACCTAGCAGATGACCCGATGTGACGCAAAAAATGCATTTGTTTGTATTCAAACAGATCCGGTAGTAGCGACATCGCTCAAAGATAAGTTAGGGGTCTGTGGGATTATCATCTCTCTTGGGAGATCGTGACACTAAATCATCGAGATAAGCCTCGACTATGTGTTTGAGATCGTGGAAAACAAAATACATGGCCCACTGAAACGTAGCTCCAACATTTTTTAGACCAAAATGCATCTTTCAATAAGAAAATGTACCCCACGGACAAATGAACGTGGTTTTGTGTTGGTCTTCGGGCTTGATTTGTATCTGATTATATCCCAAAAAACCATCCATGAAAGAAAAGGCTCTGCAACCTGCGCATTCATTGACTATCTGGTCAATAAATGGTGTGGGTAAATTATCCTTTGGACAGGCCTTGTTCAAATCATGAAAGTTTGTACATACACGAATCATACCCTATTTTTTGTTGACTGGAACGTGATTTGACACCCATTGAGTCAAATGGACAGGGTAGATGAAACCAACTTGGAGTAGTATCTCTACTTCAGCCTTAATAGCTACGGTTTTCCTAGGGTTGACCAGACGAAGCTTCTGTCAGACTGGCTTAGCATCAGGATATGTCGTGATTTCATGTTCGACAATTCTTGGATCTATGCCTGGAATTTCCTCGTAAGACCAGGGAAACATGTCGCAAAATTATTTAAATAAATCTATGTAGATTTGAATCTCCTCAAGGGAGCAGTCCGCTTTGACGAAGATATTCTCCATGATGCCAAGGATTCTAGAGATATCGATGGGTATCATTTGAGTAATGGTTGCCATATTTACTTCAACGTAAACAATGTGTGTAGCCAAAGGGTTGATAGGAAAAACCTTATCTCTAGTCATAGTCAGAGTGAATTCACCTGCTTCAATTCTTCTTAACTCTGGGAGGAAGTAATATCTATGATGAAGATCATCCCAGGGTCTATCCGGACTATTCATTGCCTCAATAATCACCTCGTCTGAGGGAAAGACTAAGTCTAAATAATCAGTATCGACAAGGGGACATTGATCCCATGTAGGCTCGAGAACCGGATCCAAATTCTGTGCAGGAGTCAGATAAGGGTCGGTGGAAGCTTGCTGAACTATAGAGTATGCAACTTCTATCATGGACAAAGGCATGGCCATGCCATGGTGCCCTGTCCCTTCCATCGTGGCTTATGGGGAAGGAAGCGTCCACGGATCATTAAAGTAAGTCGTGCGAAATGTCGAGATTTGAAATATTTTGTCCCTAGGATGGTCAGGGACAACTGACATGAAATGGACATTGCTGGTCGGAGGCAGGTAATCGAAGGTAACCATCAAAGGTGGGCACAAACCAACCCCTACATTGACGATGTCGGGCTGAGGGTTATCAATCATCAAGACCGTGGATACCCTCGATGAAGGGTCAGGACGTGAGAAGGATAACTGATCAATGGTCACGATCTGACCCTCGTGTGGAAACAACAAGACCCAGAAAACTGTCTTGACCACTGCTTGCATAGTGTAGGTCCAAATCTTTCCTAACAAGAGATTGTAGTCGAGAGAGGCATTGAACACTTCAACTTTGATGCACACGGTCTTCCCTCCTAACTACATGAGAAAAGAGAGGATGATTCCATGTGGTCGGAACGAATGACTGTTGAAAGCGGTGAGAAGAGTAGGTGACGGAGACAAAATGGGTTGGCCAATGGCCTTCCAACATGCCAAAGATATCATGCATGTCGAGGTGCCCTCTTCAACCACCGTGCAAAAAATGTTCCGAGTAAAATTTTTCGTGGTGTAAGCCACTACTATCTGAAACGCTATGTGGTAAGGAAGACAAGGTTTTAATTCAGTCGTATCAAGCATGGTCGTTCCCAGATTACAAGTCTCATCAGATCCTAAGGTATCTAACAGAGCCTTTCTCTGGGAAGGGCAGGTCTGGAGGACTTCCAAAGCAGACATCGCACAAGGGGTTTGTGACAAATCCTCCACCACATAGTAGTTCTGGGTGGCCCTTGCATTTGGGTTGTGGGAAGCTTTCTTGAATGCACCTTTGGGGATGCGTGTCAATATTTCGCCCAACATATTCTCTATATGGAGAGGAAGAGCTGGGTTTTCGGCTTCTTTACTCTTCTCAGAGGTGCTTGGCATTCCATAGTCATGTGTCCTAGTCATTATGTCAATGCTTCCTTTCATCATGTACACATTCTCAGACGAAGGATTACTCGAAGACGGAGGGGGTCCCTAACCAACCCCTTTCATGCTTGAAGAGGCTTGAGCTAAAATTTTCCCATGCAGAAATGGATTCGTTAACACGATAGGTTGCTGCTGCACCAATAAATTCTGAGCCTCCGCAAGCCAAGGGCACTGGTGAGTCAGATGGTCTTCTTTGCAAAGATTATAGGGATACTTTGACTTCTTCTTTTCAGTGTTTCCCTTGCCAGTATTATTGGTAGGTTTCTTATCCCCCTTTCCTTCTTTCGTTGTTTCTTCTTTCCATCAGGCTGCTAGGTGGACTTCAGGTTTGTCGATTTCACACTGTGTACATCTGACGTTTGAGTAGGGGGAGAAGATGAACCAATAGTCTGGTTGGCCACTGTATGTTGTATTGAAAATTGTTGTAATTGATTTGACAACTGATCAACGAGCTTCATTTGTGCTGAACCTACATTACCATGGGCATGTGGTCCAAATATCTGTCTGGTCTTGTCAAGTATCGACCATGGTGCATTTAGTAAAACTTCATAAAGTAAACCAGACTGAGAGTAAATTAGTTCTAGCTATTGGGCTCTCATTATCGCTTCTTCCTCTGAAAAGACACCCAAGGTTGCGATGTCTTTAGATAATTGGGGCACCAAAGACTTAAGGAACCACTCAAGAAGGAATGTTGGTGGGACTGACACTTTTAACAAACTCTTCTGGCATCTCCATTCTAGGATGTGATCTGAGATATGGTACGCTTTTGTCTGCTCAAAATTGGCCAGGAATTCGTTGCCGACATCGTATCTCACAAGTAATTGGAAATGGTTTAAGAAATCCATTGCTAATTCACCGAAGGAAGAGTATCTTGATCAGTCGATCTCTATGTACCATTTCACATCACTCTCGATGAGAGTGCGTTGAAACAATCACAATTGGATGGATTCGTCTCTCAAAGAGTTGGACGAGCACCATAGATGAAAGGTAGTCACATGATCGCCTGGATCTTTGTTAGGCTTAGCCTTGAACTTTGGAATGTTTGAAGGCAACTTGGTCAGCATAGGAGGCTAACGTGGATCATGATAGATGGGGTTGTTTAATAAACTTTGTCAAGTCTGGCAAGTGTAATGTTGCCAGATATGGTAGTTTGGGTTGTTGATTATAACCAGGGAAAAAGGACCCTGGAGTTTGGATGAAACTAGGTTGCTAGGAAAAGTTAGGTTGTTAGCTAGGGTTCTGGTAATAACCATGGCCATGAATAGCGTAAGGATTCTATGCTTGTTGATACGTCATCGAATGAATCCCATAATAGGATGAAAAGGGTTGGGCTTGCATCACATTCCAAGGATTTTGGGAAGGGTTTCCCCCTACCAATCCAACGAGCATAGGTGTTGAGCCTTGCTTGGGGTTCCATTGGCTATGGAAGGGGTTGCTCCCAGTCGGCATCCCTGACAAGGAAACTGATCCCTACCATGGATTCCAAGGTCCTTGTTAGGAAAGAATTCCTAAGTTTTCCCCCTATGCAGGAATAGTACTCTACATAGGATTTTGTTGTCCATAACTGGGGTTGCCCCCGACCGAGATGGCAGCTGACAAGAAAGCATTGCTACCAAACACACCAAACAAAGAGAATGGTGTCGAACCTACCAGCATGCTATAGGAAGGAAGTCCTTGAATACCTGGTCCAAATGAAGTATGGTTTACATTCGGCCCGACATAATGCTGGTGAGCACCGCTGAGCAAAGGGGACGAAGGAGGTATATGACCCCCTCCATAAGGGAAAGCATTATAGGGAGATGAAGTGCCCCCCATAGGTCCTTGTAGAGAAGCGTTGGAGTCCCTGCCCTGAGACCCAAAGTCTATAGAGTGGAGTAGAAAAGTACAATGCTCATACCAAAGCCAGGCATCTTGTATGAGAACGGGGGGCTTGTCGTACTCTGAGTGAAAGGAGCAGTGATCACCACCATAGACAGAATCAGACCATTTCCTGAGGTAGAGACAGTCGAGACCATAGTGGTCCAGATCGGTGATGGTTGGTTAGGAAGCGGAACACCCCCTTTAGTGACAGCTGTAGAGGGAATATGAGTATTCCCTGAAGAAGTAGCAGCATTTGTTTCCATCACTACTTGGGACACTACCTAATGCACATAAGGTTGAACCTGTACTATAATGGGCACCGATAGTTCAGTGATTGGAGGGTTATACAGACCAAGAGCTTCCACTCTGAGGTCAGAAATGATTGGTTCCTTTGGAATCAAATTTTCTCCTCTCGGAGAGAAGTTGGGCACAGTTTCATGTAACCCAGTCGCCTCAAAAGACCCTTGTTGGTCTAGTTTTTTCCTTAGCGGTGGTGGGGGCGGCTCGAGATCAACCAACAACAGGCCCAAAAGCCTTTGTGATCGGTGGAGCTCCTGATCCTCCACTATGTGAGAATATCAATGACACTCTAGGGATTTCTATAATCATTTTGAAAACCAACACACACTAGAAAAATCTCCTATGAGATAAGACAAGCAGGTCACTAGCTAGTTGGAAGAACAGTTACACCAACCAACACTAGATAAACTTACTGGTTTAAGTGAAACTCGAATACAAAAGAACCCTCCGGGTATACTCTACAAAGTGTGGCCTGATGTCTACCCTAGGTACTGCGGTATACCCCCACAGTCACCTGTGTAAGTCACTAAGATAAAGGAAACTAGGTTGCCAGTGCACGAACAATCACTAGGTGGGTACAATCAACAATCGAGTGGATTGCAATGAGAAGGGTATCAAGCCCGAAACATACCAAGGGTATCGAAAGCAAGTGTTCTAAAAGACGAATGAGGACCTCGAACAGATTTGATACCCACAAAGCTCTGTGGCAAATGCGATCAACAAAATTCCAAGATAAGCCCTCTATATGTGTTCCCCACCATGCTCGGTCCGGCTTTGGAGGGGTTGTCTCCGCTACCTTTCCCTATGCAACCTCGTGTTTAGCCCCTGTGTTAGAGGGGGGTCTTGGATAAATTTCACGGTTACTAGACTTTCAAGCACTCCCTAGCTCAGACTCTTATGTTTGTTTTTGTAGCCTTGAAGAGTTTCCTGTCCAATCCTAAATCAAGGATCTATTCTAGAGTAAATTGATGGACCCTACAAGCACAAAGTCTAGTAACTTTTAATTAGGCATTAATTTTAGTGGCTATATTAAGTCAAAAGGAATGAAAGTGATGTTCTTTAAGAGATGAAAGAGAAGATCATAAGATGATACCGGAAACAAAAGTACTTCTTTCTTCACAAGTAAAGATTTGCCAATTTAAACTCTTTAACCAAACTTTTTGTAACTACTTTTCTCAGATCTTTGAAAAGAAAAACCCAAAACAATGTTTTCGCTCGACTACGAGCTACTTATTGTCCTAAGCATTCAAGTAAAGAACTTAAGAAAACTTTCTTTTTCCTTGGTAAATGAAACAACTAGCCTAAACTACTTTACCAAACAAAGAAATGAAAGATATTTTTTTTATTTGTTTTAT
>ML827393.1:30938-63601 GCA_009831015.1 Picea engelmannii | reverse complement strand
TCCTCCCAAGGCTGACCTGCATTCATCAAAAGACAAACAAGAAACTACAAACATGCATTCTACATATGGATTAGTGAGTTAGACATCATAAACAATAAATGTAAACAAATCATATAAGTTTAAGACGTCATTTAGCAGGACAAAAAAATTACTTCTTTATATTAATCTCACAAAAAGTCACTTACAATATGAGACCGACATTGCTCCTCGAACCTGGTCCTAGGCTCCTCATCACCATGCACCAACTTCTTCCATGTCTTCTTCTCCTCTTCAGTTCTCTCTTAGGGAAATGGAAAGGGATTTGCAATTGGGGCAAAGGGGGATTGATAAAATGGGCAGAGTTTCTTTTCTCTCGTGCCTCTTCTTGCATTGGGACCCCAACCCCTTATTTTATAGGCCAAAAGGGATAGTAACGGTTGGGGTGACTGGCTATAGGCAGTCAAATGTTTAAGTAATGGCCTAGAAACTAGTATCCTATGCAATTTTCCATTTTTTGCGATATTATGTGAGTGTACGTAGGCTATAGTGGGTCAACAGGCGTGTGTACGTGGTCAATAGTGGTGCAGGGCACATATACCTTCAAAGAAATGGTTTTTTTAAGAGCTTGTTCAGTGATGGCTTGGAAACGATAGTAAGTTAGATGGCTTGATGCCACGTATGCATGTCTGGTGAAATTTAGGGTTATAACACCAATGTTGATGACTAGAAAGACATCCAAGCTAGTGTGGACAAGAGGGAGGATGTTATCAATGTTGTCGGAATGAGTAGGCTCGTAATGTGTAAGTTGGTCAATGGTGATGATTTTCCCGTTATGGGGGAACATCATCGTATGTAACATAGAAGAGGCTACTGCCTTCATAGAATACATGTATCTACGTCCAAACAAGATATTGTAATCAAGTGGGGTGTCGATAACTTCAATGTCAATTAGGATGGTTTTCCCCCCAATTCTATAGGGACATTTTGGAAGATCCCTTTAGGTGATGATGGTCGACCATCATAAGCTCTCAAGGTGATGGCAAATGGTACTAGCTTAGGTGAGCCAATTTTATGCCATACTACTTTGGACATGATGCATGTGGATGCACCTTCATCGATGATGCACCGATGAACTGTGATGTTCTAGATCTTAATTGGTATCTGGAAAGCTACCACAGCGGGGATGCATGGTTCTACGCTATCTAAATCAATGGTGATGAGTCGAGTATAAGCTGGGTTGACTGCCCCCAAGGAGAAAAGCAAGGATTTGCGTTGTGATGAACAGGTTTGGAAGACCTCCAACACAGACATGGTTGCAGAGGATTTTGCTAAATCATTGACCAAACTGTAATCATGGGTGGTCCTAGCATGAGGGTTATGTACATTCCGTCGTAAAGGTATGCAGGGTATACGAGGATTGGGTTCAATTTTAGGGTGTGGGATCATAAATGGTTGTTCTATTGTAGCTGGAGTTTTTTCTGAGGTGGTTGGGGTAGAGTCAGGAGGCATGTTATATTGATGATCGTGTGTTTGCAGAAGAATCTCTTCTTCCCCGATATGGAGGATATTACGATCGACTGGATTGGGACCTGAGTTTTGATATTGCCCCATTTGTGGTGGGGCAGATTTTATCTCTTATTGGGTATTCATCACACCTTGGTATGGAATGGGGTTTTGAAAAATGACCAGAGGTGGTGGTTGCAAATAATGTTGTGGGGCCGACTGAGGGGCAGGTGGTGTTGGAGGGCATTGCGTGTTCATGGATTCTTTCATCTATTTGTAATCGACAATTTGGGGGAAGTGGTGAGTATAATGTCCAGATTCACCAAATAGAGCGCAATGGAAATTAGTTCTGAGGTTATTGTTCTCCCCTTGTCATGGTTGAGTGTTATTGTTTCCCCCTTGGGGGTTTTGGTTGCCCTGATTCTGATTTCCCCCAGTGGGATGGTTTTGTTGGGGGTTCTTTCCTCCTAGTCTGAGGTTGTTATTGTTTCGATTTTTTCCTTTATTCTTGGCATTATTCGATTGATGGGATGGATTTTTTGTATTCAAATATTAAAAATTATGAACCTGTTGAATGGGAGAGGGCTGAACAAAGTTAATGTTAGCATGTGGTTGTCCTGGTGGAGGAGCAACCACCTCAGAAGGACCAGGAAATGGAAAATATGGATTTTTTTATGGAGTTGATCCATATGGAGTATATGAAGTTGAATTACTTCCATTACTGTTGGGGTTATATATGGGGGTTGGGGGTGGACCTATACTTTATTGAGAGACTAGATGCATCATGGGTACCGGTGGGGGTCCCCCCAATGGTGCAGGGGGAATAATAGGATACGACTATTGGTGAGTGGGAGGAGGGTAATAAGACATCCCTCCATATGGTTGAGGATACTAATTTTCACCATAAGTAGGTGATGGGTGGTCATAAGGGTTGAGATGTGTCATAGAAACAATCAACCCATCCACAGCATGAGAAATCCCAGGTTTGTCCTAGCCAAATGGTAGGGGTCTGGGTGCATCAGGCAATATTCTGTATAATTAACCTGATTGGGAAAATATGAGGATGAATTGTTGGGCCTTCATGATGGCTTCATCTTCTGATTAAGGAAAAGTGGATGCTACATCCTTGGAAATCACAGGGACGAATGATTTAAGAAACCAATCGAGATATTGTTCTTTGGTGGTTTATGCTTTACACAAACTACGTTGTCGATGCCATTCATGGATGTGGTCAGCGATATGGATAGTTGTGGTTTGTTTGAAATCATAGAGAAGTTCTAAACCACTATCATGATGAACTGGTAATTGGAAAATTGACAAAAAGGCCTTGGCCAATGATTCAAAGGTCACATGGGACCCTGATTTTTCGTCCACATGCCATTTGGCTGATGAACTAGTGAGAGTTCTTTGAAATAAACTCAATCAGATGGAATCATCCATGATGTTTTTTGAAGAGAACCATAAGTGGAAGGTCATAACATGGTTGGTAGGGTCTTCCCCTAGTTTTCCTTCAAACTTCGGAATGTCTGAAGGCAATTTGGTAGGCATATTGGGCCAAGTGGCATCATGTAAAATGGGGTCATTCATGAGTTTGGTTAAATCAAGAATGTTGAGGGATGCCAAGTATCGAAATGGGGTATTTTGTGGAGGATTAGTTCCATCCATTATGTGTGTAGGTAGTGAACCTATCCCTTGAGAGGGATTTGGTGGGTTTGTACTTCTTCCTTGAGAAGAAGTTTGAACCCCGCCTCCTTGTGAAGGAGAACCAATAGATGGATTGCCTTGGGTATTTGACCCAAGCAAAGTGGAACCAAGTAAAGTTGATCCCAAAATAGTAATCCTCATTGGGGTGTGAGATGGTGGAGCTGATGAGTTGGCGAGACTAGGGACTCCTCCTAGAATAAGAGGGAGATTCTACAAGCATCTAGAATGTTGAGGATTTTGTGGTTCCTCTATGGTTCCGACTAGCAAAGTGAATGTGTGAAAATGGTGATAAGAGAGAAATAAATGAACAAGTGTTTTTTTATATTTTTGACCTTCACAAAAAAGTCTAACTCACAATTTCATGTAATCAAATGAACATCATACATAAATCAACTGTTGAATAAACAAACATGTGGATAGGTGGATTTTGTCCGCATGGGGAGAAAACAAAAATAAATGCTCGTGTCCTTAAAGACCTATCGTCCTTCCTCTCAATTTAGCACCAGGCCTTCCAATAACACTCTACATTGGGGTCTAAATCCGCTGGAAGAGGAACTAGTGAAGGTTGAAGTAGTTAGTTATACTGAGGGACAAAGGGTGAATATCCTAAAAGAGCTGGCGATATTTCCCAATAGCCACACAAAATATAACCAAGGTGCGATTGCAGCCCACAACCACCACCTGGGTAGATATCCTATGTTTGGACACTAAGTACCTCAGTCAAAGTGCAACATTTAGATTTTCAGCCTAAAAAATAGGTCATGGGTTGGATACCCTCACAAAATTTGGGTGACTCAAGGACGGATGCACAGAAAAAATGGACCACAGTATTCAACCCTTCACGGGTATCTCCCTGCCGTATGGTATAGGAACACTAGGAGGATTTGAAGGATCCCTATTCTCAACTTCTATTGTTTCAAAATGTGAGAACCTGATAATGGGGGGTTATTTGGATGCTTACCCCCAAGATCCTACCTTGACTAAAAAAATTCTTTTGGCACCTACTGTAGAGGAAAATTTAGTGTGTTTTTAGATTTTTTTTTAGATGGAGTGGGATGAGAGATTAGGGTCATGGACCAACCTCATTTGAATTAAATTGGTGTGGACAATTTCCAAAGAAGTAGTCGGATCTTTCAAAGTTCCTTTGAATTACTTTGTGGGTACTTAAAAAGAAATCTTACTTCAACCTCCACTATTCTAATAGAAATGATGTGTATGAAGAGTGGCTTTGTGTGAAAGAAAGTGAAATAGTGTGAAAAATATTTTTAATAAGTTAAGTGTAATATTGTAGCATGTGGACTTCCTGTGGTGCTTATAAATCTTCTTACCTAGATTACTATATTTCTTTGGTACAACCTTTCAGAATATTTAAATCCCTATAGAACTAGAAATGTGGACATATGGGTCCTTACTTGATCTTTAAAATCCCTAGAATGTTGTCTATACTAGAAAATATTTTGAAACTATCCTAGGATTGTAGACATGTGGGCATGTATGGGCCCTTGATATTTTAAACTTTCTTAGAGTGTTGTCTATATTAAGAAAGATTTTAGAAATTATCCTAAGATTGTAAACATGTGGTCATGTATGGGCCCTTACAAAACTTTAACATAATTTTCCAAAACTAAGAGGTACCCTAGAGGGGTTTTATCCTCTCCTAATGATTTTTTAAGGAAGATGAAATTTCCTTTCAACCACCTTTTCCGATTCCCAAGCTCACACTTGGGTGTGGGGGAAGAGCATACTTTAGGGTTAAGATTGATTTCTAGTCCCAAATTAGTTGATTTGTGTTTGAAAAAGCGATAACTTTAACTCAGAGTTTTAAATGCCAAATGAGCCATCCGTGTGGCAACAAAGAAAAGAGAAGAATTGTGATTCTTTTTATCCCTATGTTCTTATGTTAGATAACCTTCCTTGTAAGAAATGACTCTAAGTGAAGTGTGATTTCTTTACAAAGTGTAGGAAATTAAAATTTGAAGGCAAGGGGCCCTCAAACCACTCATAAAACCCTTACAATTTGCCAAAAATGGAATTTGTGCATGGGATGTAGTTCTGTCAATCATGCTAAGCGCATAGAATGCGCAGGTTTATGAAGGCTCTTACAGGCACAGAGCGCAGAATGCACATCTATGCGCTTTGAAAGACACACACTTCCTGTCATGCATCGGGAAAGAAATTTCAAAACAAAATTCTCTTGCCTTGGCTCTGAATTCTGACTTTGGAAGACTGGATTAGGTCGGGTTTGGTACCTGCATATCCAAACAATTAGAAATAAGTGCTCTCAAGAATTAAATAGGGAGGAATTTGATTCACATACCCAATATGGTCGCCAATCAACTAAATAAGACATAGATTTGTGAGTTGATTAGATAACCAAATACACATGAAACAAGGAAATAAAACAAAATGAAATGAATTTTAGAGAAGCTTCCAAGAACTATAACCATGAAAAACAAAAAATGACAATCATATAGCTAACAATGGATCAATGTATTGATAGGATAGAACCATAGAGAAAGGCAGGGACTTATGAGTCCCCTCTCCCTCCTTGGGAGGGCTCTTGATTTCCCTAATAGAGAGATACTCTCTTCATACAATGGAAAATGACAATGGTGAAGAAATATAATGCCAATCCTCTCAACAGGTGAGTGGAATGACCCTTGCTATAGTGCTTGAATGATTCAAAGAGAAAAGAGGTTTCTCCAAGAAGAATTCTTACAGCATAACAATACCTTTAAGTTATTAATTTATTAGCACACCCATGGCATATATTTATAGTGTCCATTCATGGCAAGATATAACTAGTTCATGATGTGAACAAGAAGCCTTTTAGGGCACTTTCTAGCCCTTGACCAGCCTCCAAGCTAGCTTTCTCTCAGATTTGAGTGTCAAATCATGTTGGAAGTCGAACTAGAAGTGGTTGAGAGGCCAACAATATTCATAAATACGTCGTTCATGAGAAGTGCGCGGGTTTTCTCGTAGACAGTCACACATCTTGTGCATTATGTGCACAGTGCACGCTTAAGGTTGTGTTAGCCCGCATATTCTATGCACACTTCCTTTGGTGAATTTGTGCACTTTGATTTATGAACCAAGTATATAGTTTTATTCCTTTTTGATGGATTTTGATGATGTAGGTGTACTAATTGTTGTTGGAATTAATGTCTTTCTTCAATAGTTTTTTGTAATGTTGGGGACGATTTTTGTGATAACATTCTGCTCTCATTTCATGCCAAAAATAATTAGGATCATAATCCATGGATCAATGTCGTTGTTAAGATCTAAGAGAATATGAGCTGTTGGATCACTATATGTTGATAACATACCTTGATCATCATCTTTCCTAACTACAAACACATACAAATGCATACTAAAGAAACACACTTTTACCTAATGAAACATTATACCAAGTTGATGTTATCTAAATCCTAAGTGTCTAAACATCCTAATAGTGATATTGATGCTTTTAAGTTTAATCATTGGTTGCAACAATTGGAAGTGTATTTCAATGTCCATAATATAAATGAAGAGTAGAAAATTTCATTTGCTCGACTGAAACTAGAGGGCCATGCACTAACCTGGTGGGAAATCCACATGGAGACACTTAGGTTAGAGTATGATCCACTAGTAAATAAGTGGAAGGATTTTAAGACCCTCATTAATTCCCAGTTCTACCCTATTGGGTGTGTAGAGGACCAATGGATCCATTGGCATCAGTTCAGGTAGAGGAAATGGTAGAGTGTGCAAGAGTACACCACTGAATTCAAGAATATGATAATCATGTTGGATATCTCTCCCAAGAACCTAGAGGTACTCCTCAAGTATCTAAGAGGTCTACATAGTCGTTTTCAAAATCAAGTGATTCTCTTCAAACTTAGGACCGTTGATGAAGCATGTGTGCAAGCACATTTTCTAGAAAGCATAGGCCATAAGAAAGGGAAACCAAGTGGTTCTAAATAGAAATATCACCAAGAATATTTTAAGTAGGGGAAGAAGAAGTGGAAAGGGAAAGGGAAAGAAAACAATATGATAGCCACTACACATCAATGCAAGGATCTAAACAACCACTACAACCATTGAAATATTTATGGTAACACTGAAGACAAATGTTGGAAGCTACACCTATAGTTGAATCCAAAGAACTATAAGAATGATTCTAAGAAGAAGAACTTGCTAGGAAAGGATTTGGGAAACCAGGTAGAGACCATGTCAAATATGGATGAGAATATTTCCTGCACTTTAGTGCAAAAGGAGGTGAATATGAATAGCCTTCATCATAAGGACGAGAAGGAGATGAAAAAACTCTTACATATTAAGATCTAGGTAAAAAATACCAAGGTAAATTCTCTATTCGATTCTAGATCACAAGCCAACCTCATAGTAGATGATCTGGTCAAAAATATTAGGTTGGAAGTTCATGATCATCTGAGTGCATATCCATTGGGATGGGTGAATAAGGAAGTAGAGATCAAAGTCACTAAATAGTGTAAGATCAAGTTTTATATAAGTGCATATTTTATTGATGAAGTGGAGTTATATGTGGTACCCCTTGGAATGTGTTGTGTAGTGTTTGGAAGACCCTACATGCATATGAGGGATGGGATCTTCATGCATAGAGAAAACCAATATCGTGTGATAAAAAATGGAAATTATTTCGTCATCAATACACACAAAGACAAATCAAATATATCTCTAATAAGTGCTAACCAAGCCAAAAAGTTGATTAGTTCTAGTAAGATGTATTTATTGCTTTTATTAAGAGGAATTAGTAACAGTAAAGGAATCCTTGAAAGGATGTACCAAAGAATATATAAAAAAAATGGAGGAGTTGTTGCAGGAATATGGGGGAGTTTTATAGTATCCCAAATGGATTCCACCTAAGAGGGAAGTGGAGCATGATATACATTTGTTGCATGACTCGGTTGTAAAGACAATCTATTCTAGAAGCATAAAAAGTGAAGAAACAGTTGAGGTAGCTATTGGAGCAAGGATTTATTCAACCAAACACCTCATCTTGTGGGTCACCTATCATCATAGTACCCAGGAAGGATGAGACTTAGTGAATGTGTATCGACTATGGATTTTTGAACAAGATCACACTAAAGAATTGGTACCGTTTTCCCAGGATTGATGATTTGTTAGATCAATTGTAGCAAGCCAAGTACTTCACCAAGTTGGATCTCAAATTGGGATACCACCAGGCATGTGTTAAAGAAGAATACACCTATAAGACTTCCTTTAAGACAAGGAAAGGTTTGTATGAATGGTTGGTCATGCCTTTTGGTTTATGTAATGCACTAGCTACACTTTTACGGTTAATGAATGCTATGTTGTATTCCTATTTATATTAATTTGTAATAGTGTATTTGGATGACATATTGGTTTATAGATCTCCTTGGGAAGAGAACATCTCACATCTCATGTATATGTTAGAGACTTTGAAAAATAATTAGTTTTTGGAAAACCTCAAGAAATGTGATTTTTCTCAACATTCATTGGCGTGTTTGTGGTATGTGATTGGTGAAGGGTAAATCAAGATATAACCATCAAAGATGGAGGCCATCATGAATTTTATAGTTCCTACTAATGTCATTGAATTTAGGAGCTTTGTTGAGGTAGAAAAATACCTATATAAGTTCATAGCATATTTCTTAATGATAGTTGCACCACTCCATGCCATAACAACCAATGGTAATATTTTTTAGTGGGGAAAGAATCAACGGAAAGATTTCAATGAACTAAAATGAAATATCAGTCAAGCACCAATTCTCACATTTCCTAACCTGTAGGAGTATTTCTAAGTGGAGACATATGCAAGTGAGTATGTTATGGGAGCAATTTCAATGCAAGGATGTAAGCCAATATGTTATCATTCCAAGATGTTTCATGGGGGATTTTTGAACCAACCTACATATGATATGGAACTCAAATCCCTGATTCAAGCTGTTAAGAAGTGGAAGCACTATCTGATGGGAAAGGAAACCATTATATACATTTATCACTAGCCACTATAGTATTTGCAGGCCCAAAGTAAGCTACAACAAACTAGACATTACAAGTGGATGGGGTTTTTGCAATAATTTCATCTAGTCATCAAGTATAAGCAGGGAAGCACTAATAATTTGGCGTACATACTTTCAAGGACACCCACATCCAAGATTATAGTTTTGGGACTTCTTATGCACATAGATACTTTTACCCATGATGCATACATAGAGGCATACATGGAGGATGAAGACTTTAAATAGGTGTTTTAGTATATACAATTCCAAATTCGTGTTGAAGAAGGTGATGGTAAGGATGACTATCATCTCTAGAATGGGTTGCTCTACAAGCTAGACAAGCTTTGTGTTCCTAAAGGTGAACGATTGAAATTTTTTAGAGAGGATCACACCTCAAGGTTACAAGACATTTTGGTGTTGGGAAGATGGTTGCTAACTTAGAAAGGTATGTGTATTCACCCAAAATGCAAGAATATGTATCTCAATATATTAGAGGATGCATTCTTTGTTGTACCAGTAAGCCTAGTAATAGGAATAAAGGTCTATAACATCCCTTACATGTACCCACTCAACCTTGGGAAAGCATTTCCATGTATTTTGTGGGTGGTTTTCCAACAAATAGGAAGGGAAATGACTATTTGTTTGTAGTGGTTGATAGGTTCATCAAGATGTTCATTCTTATTCCTTGTAAAAAGACCACCAAAGGACAATTAACAACAAACATGTTCTTTGAACAAGTTTGGGTGCACTTTGGGATACCAAAGAGCATCATGTCAGACATGGATGCCAAATTTATCAGTGCTTTTTGGACTAAAATTTGGGAGAAGATGGACACAAAGTTTAAGAGATATACAACATTCCATCCACATACAAATGAGAAAACATATGTAGTTAACAATAAGTTGGTATATATTTTAAGGGGTTACAATCAAAAGCATCCAAAGACCTAGTAAAAAAAATTGATCTACAATAATCACTCATATAACAAAGAAGTCCATTGATCCAAGTTGGATCATTATAATAGTTTTCATATATCTCAATGCTTTCAGAGTGGATAAACTTGGGGGAATCAACTTGCAAGGTCATTTTAACGACAAGTCCTAGTTTGGAAAATTGGGGTTTGAAACCTTCTGGAGCCATTGGAGGTATCAAATGACATTTTTTGGAGTCAAAACTTTCCCAACAATTACTTGGACCCTTGTGATGATATTCTACACATCGATACCTTTCCAATCGTGCAAAAATTGCATCAATAAGAGAATGTATGCAAAATTTATGCCTACCATGTTGACCACCATGGTACAAGAGGATACCATGTCAACCCCCATTACTCATGCATATGGGGCTAGCCATGTATGGAATTTTAAGAGGATTCTAGAAGGTCCAAAATGTTATCACAATTGAGGGTTGAGGAAGTGAAAACCCTACCCTTAGATGGCTATTGGGATATGTTAAATATTGGGGCACTAGGCAGAGAGGGCGTTCCATTATTTTTCATTGTATCTTGTTCCACAATAGAGCATAATAGTTGCGAGTAGTATTTTGTGATCATAATAGAGGAGGATATATTCTGTAGTAGCCATATAGTCCACAATGTCAAATTCAACTCCACAAAGAGTTCCTCTTTATTTGTACTTTCATTTGAAGAAAAGAGAGCAGTGTGACGTCACCTTCTAGCTGGGTTTTCTTTTGTATTGGGTTTCTCAAGTTATATCTTGTGTTTATTTGTGGATGGTGTGTGTGTATTTATTTATGTTCTCTATTTTTCACATTTGAACTATTTCATACATTTTAAGAAGAAAACTGATAATTAAAGAGTCTGAGATCTAAAGGAAAATAACCTTCATAGTAAATATTTCACTATTTTTATTAGATATATTGTGATGAACTGTCCAGTGGAATATCCATGATAGTTTACAAATCATATTAGTATAAGAGTGATGTTTTCTTGAGGAATTTATGGAAAGTTGCAGGGATCCGAGAATCAATTTAAGAAGAAAGTTGTAGAACCCTAGCCATGGATGACTAGTCTATTCATAACAACCATCGAGATCTAGTATTTGTGAGGTTGGAAGAGAAAGTCACTGAAATATCTCACAATATGTCCCTCCTCATGGAAGCTCTAGAAAAAAATCTCAAACTATTCAGAAAAGTTGGAGGCTCAAAATCAGAGATCAGTTCAAATGAGAAATTGGGAGATAATGAAGACCGAGAAAAGGAGTCATGAAAAGGACCCAAGAAAGAGAAGATGAGTTCCAGTGCCATAAACCCTTCATAGTCCCTATTAAATATGGAAGTGAAAGTGGACATAAATCCATACCAAGTTGAGATTGATGCATTAAAACTGAATCATTGGTTGTAGGAACTAGAAGTTTATTTTAGCATTCCCTATATAGATGAAGAACAAAATATATCATTTGCTAGACTAAATTTAGAGGGCCATGCTTTAACCTAGTGGGGAATCCATATAGAAACACTTATGATAGAGGGTGATCCATCAATAACTAGGTGGGATGACTTCAAAACCCTCATCATGTCCTAATTCTACCCTATTGGGTATGTATAGGACCAATGGATCCAGTGGAACTACTTTAGCTAGAAGCAAGGGAAAAGTGTACAAGAGTACACCACCGAGTTTATAAAAATGGCCATAATGTTGGGTATCTCCCCAAAAACCCATATGTACTCCTTAAGTATATGGGGGGTATGCATAGCCATATACAAAATCAAGCGATTACTTTCAAGACAAGGACAATGGATGAGGCATGTGTGCAAGCACAATATCTAGAAAAAATAGGCCACAAGAAAGGGAAACCAAAAGAGCACTAGGGAGCTTCCAAGGAGGGGAAGAAGAAGTGGAAAGGGGGAAAGGATAAGAAGATGGAAGCCACTACACATCAATGCAAGTATCCCAAAAATCATTGAAATCATTGCAACATTGATGGTCACATTGAGGATAAGTGTTCGAAACTACATCCAGAGTTGAACTCAAATAACTACAAGAAGGAATCAAAGAAAAATAATATTCTAGCCACAAATTTGAGCACTAAAGTTGAAATTAGCTTCAATGTTGATGAGAATATTGTTGCACAGTAGTGCAAAAGGAGGTGAATCTAAGTAGCCTTCATCACTAGGAAGAGAAGGAGATGAAAAAACTTTTCCACATTGAGATCCAATTCAAGAAGACCAAGGTAGATGCTTTGTTCGACTCTAGTTCATAGGATAATATATGTAACATCCACAACCTTCCAGGTCGGGCCATGCTACTCCATAACACACTCTTACTAAGCTTTGAAACCAAATTGTAGCATCCCCAGCTTTAGGCCGTTGGGCTATGCCACGTAACAATTTTTCATTTCTACTGTATATATTTATACAAATTTAATACAGACAGATACATTCTGCTAATGCATAGATTCATGCAGAAATAACAATAAGCCTAGACATATAACATACAAATAAAATACTCATAATTATAAAGACATGTACAAATTCACAACAAGCAATTGAACACATAATTGATACTTGTATTTTTATAGAAGACCACCAACTGCATTCAGACCTTCCATGAACCTATCAGCCTTAGACCATGCTGCTCAAAGCTCTTAGCAGTGGGTCTCCCTCGAGCTAGGACTAAAATCCACCTGGGTAAAGGGATTCCTTTCTAGTTTGAGGTTACACAATCAACATGAAGGATTTTGTACCATGAACTAACTTAAACTACCAACCTACAACCTCTCATTCCCCACATGCTTATCCCACCCCATGAAATGTGCCCCTTCTTTTCTCAACAATACTTTGGCTTCCCCACTTCCCTTCTAGGGCTTCAACAACAGGTCAAACATGAAGTCTCATAACACTGTATTTGTAGTTGGGATTCCCAAAGAAATCACTTTCCCAACAATTCTCTCACCTAGAGAGAGTTTCTCATGGGTCTGACAACCCACTTCTTCAATCCCACGGGCCTGACAACCCACTTCTCCAATCCAGCACTTTAGTAAACTAGGTATCAGATCAAGTGAAGGCAACAAAAAAAAATGAATTGTGGAATAGCCGGTGGCAACAACCACACTCATGTAAGGAACAGGGCGTTGTACATAACATGCAAGGTACGAGTGATGGTAAAAAACAATAGCCTTCGAGTTTGGTATAGGTGTTTCTCATAAAATAAAGGTACAACACTGTCTCGGGTAGGTATGAGTGTGTTGTGCATCCTTGGAGGGATATGATTTACTGTTGATAACAGGAAATGTACGAGATCATTATTGAAGGTGTGCGTGCAGGCTCCATGGGTGTGTGAATGATGTCAAGGTTGAAAAATGGAGAGAATAGCTCTGTGTGCGAATCACTGAGTCCATCAAAGCTGACTACTTTCCCTCACACTTATTTTCATGCACCCTTGATGACACCCGGCTCAAGAATCTCGGTTCTCTCCACTTGTAATTCATTCTCTATTCCACAAGACTTAGGATAAAATAATTATCCTCATCATAGTCTTTAGGAATAATATTATAATATTCCTTTGAGATAATCCATCTAGCTTAGCCCCTTTTCCTAGGCTCTTATCCCTCCCTTTCCCTTCCTTGTGGAGTTTAGTCCCCCATACTCTTTTATCGTGGTCTGTCTAAACACAACAATGTATTATATTAATGTTATGAGTGTTTACATATACAAAATTAGGATCACTGGCCTTTTAGCATCTAGGCTCTCTGACCTAATCATCACATAAGCCTCCCGACTTATAATAACCTAAATCACAAGCCTATAAAACATATTTAAATTTACAACTAGGGCTCGGTCTTGGGATGTTACATCCACCTCCGCTTATTTTATGCATTGTCCTCAATGCATTATATATACAAATATACAACCAAAAGTTCAAAAACCCTAAAAAAGATGCAAGTATTCTACCCGCATAACATCCTTGTACTCCCAATTTGCATCCCCGGGACTGTACCAGGTCCGTTGGACCTTTACTAGATCTGTGGATCGATTCCAGAGCTGCTTGATCTTCTGGTCCAGAATGCACACCGGATGCACTTGAAAAACACCTTCTTGGTCCACCTGAATCACATTCCAATCAATAACATGATTAACATCAGGTATATACTTTTTGAGCAATGATACATGGAATACATTTTGAATACACATGGATGTAGGCAATTCAATCATATACTCCACAGGCCCAATCCTCTCTAGGATTTCAAACAGCCCACAAAAACGAGCTGCCAACTTTGAACAATTTCCCAACTTCAGGGAACATCTGTTGGCCTTCATTTTCAAGAATACATGATCACCCACTTGAAACTCCCTGTGAGTTCTGCCTTTGTCAGCATATTTTTTCTTCATGTATTGAGCATATTTTAAACTTTGTTTAATTTTTAACATCTTCTCTTCCATTTCCCTGAGAAATTCTAGCCCAACCACTGCTATGTCTGTTGGGTTGTCCCAACTTACTGGTGTGTTTCACTTTCTGCCATAAAGCGCCTCAAATGGGCTAATATTTAGAGATGCTTGTGTTGATGGGTTTTAAATATCTTTAACTCAAAGTAGGAACCAAACCCACCATCGAGGCCCAATTAGAATCTACAACATTTAATGGTGGAATGGTTCTCCAGTTCTTGTGATCCAGCCAATTAATCGATGGGATTTATGTTTTCTTGTGAAGGTTTCTCCTTCGGTTCAGACGTTCTCTTTTTGTATTTTCTCTTAGGTGGGACTGGTGTAAGATGAAAATCTAGTATAAGCCAACTAGGTAACAAAGTGGGAACAAGTTTAACTATTGGAGAAGAGGCTAAGCTTGGGATAACCCTCTACTCTAGCATGCAAGTGGTGTTCATTTACCACATGCCTAGTACTAATACGTTAACCATGTGAGTATTCAAATTACTGATTGAGATACAAATTATCAGAAGAAAACATGGATGTGATAAACGATAACAAGTAAAATAATTCACTCAACTCTAATCATCAATCACATAATAACACAAATATTTATTTTCATCATTAAGAGAGAATTGTAAAACATTGCATAAGATAACTTATCAATAGATTTAGTAGTTCTTACTTGTTACAACATACATTCATGAGATGAAATAATAAATAGTTCTTCTCCACATCCAATCATACATGCATTTGATGAAAACATAAACTTGTCTCTAGTCCAAAAGGACTTCTCAATTAAAGGCAGCTCCAAAATAATTCTTAACAAAACCAAAAATGAGAGTTTCTTTCCACAACCATCGACCTTTAACTAATCGTTCGATCCTCCTATTTATAACATAAAATTAACTAAAAATAACAACTAAAGTGCAGATAAGCAAAACTAAATTCACCACATGGCATTCTCTCCTATGATTTTTTCTATGAGTCATCTCAAGATATCACTTAAGAGGGTGACTCTTCTCATACTCCAACCACTTGTTGAATAGATCCTCGCAGGTGTTGGTGTATGGGAATCTATGTTGTTCCATCGGGGCCGAGTGAATCTCTCTTATCTCTACCACATGTGCCTAATACTTGACTATACTAACACTAAAATGTTGTAGCATAGCCCGAGCTTTGATCGGGTGTTCCATAAATTGTTGCACCTGAACTGGCGTCATGTCTGTCACCTTTGCTATTTCTTCGACCCATGATGAATCTTGCTCGGTGTGCGATCTGACTATGTTGTGCAAGTCGACAAATTCATCGAGTGTGCCATACTCGGGGAGTCTGATTTATTTCATCACCCGATTGATTTTGATCCATTTTTTCTCACACTTGGCCCACTTTTCTTGAATTTCTTGGTGGGGTTCCTCAGACATTTTAACCCAATACTCGGTCGATTTTCTTATGGAGTCAATGCTACTTTATATTAGCACCCGGATGTCATTCTCTTCAGCATCTCAGACCTTTTTTACCACGTTGATATATTCAATTATATCCGCGACTTGTTACACTTTCTCGTACCACCTCTCCATGATTTTGTACATCACAAGTGCCATGAGGGTGTCTTCCTGAAGCTCGACTATCCTTGTAGTGAATAGGTTTCGTTCATATGTAAACTTGTTGTAGGCCTCCTTGAATTCTCTCCTTAGGTACACCGTGGCCTATGTGGTGTCCTGGTAGTATTTATCCAAGTGGCACAAATGTTCTAATTCCTTTAGAGAGGAAGCCAACTCCTCTTTATCTCTTTTATCTCTATCCAGGGTGGCATATGTGATTGTCATCCCTATGCCAATGAGTTCAGATGTCTTATCATGCTCTATGGTGACCAAATGTTCCTCTGTAGTGATGAGGATGGAGCGATATAAAGTTATCCTCCTTTTATTGGTGGTTCTCTGGATGATAGCCTTCCTTTTCTGATCATAAGCTATAGCATGTATGTCGGCTACTTTGTCCACAGATTTGGGAATCTGTTGATCCCCCAATGTGAGTGTAATTCCTAGAGTCTCGACGGTATATATTTGTTCAAGGCTGGGTTCTCGAACTTCCTCCCTGTGTTCTAAAGGCCCGACCTCTATCTGTCACTCATCGGGGATTTGCGTATCAATTGAAACTGAGGCATCAAGAGTATGTTGGGTACTTACTTCATCATCGGTCTTTGAAACGTCGATTTTCTGCAGCAAAACTTATTCATTTTGTTCACCCGACCTCGACCCCTCTTTCAGACAGTCTGCTTGTGTTTGTGGTGCATCAGGCAGCTCGGTGTCTAAGACACTCTCGACTTCTTGTTCAGTTTGTGGGAGCCCTTGAATCTAACAATTGAGAACCGGGGAAAATGTCTTCTCTGGATCTTTTTCCTCTTCAATACGCATAGGGGTCACGAGGGACACCTCCAAGCTCTCATCATCATCATCATCATCATATATTTTAAACATATCTCTTAATGGGTTTGATGGAACTGTCCTCCCCGATGTTACGACTATCTCTGGTTGAGCCGAAACACCTGTTGGTGATCTAGTCGGTGGCCTTGCAAACTCAAGGTCATCTAACCCAGTAATTTCCTCAAGGTCTATGAATTCAGGGTCGCTTGGGCCCATCTGACTTCTATCTGGATTGTCGACAAGGAGACTTGTCATGTTTATGAGGTTCAGTTCATTTTGCAACTGATCAATTATCCACTGTGCATGCTCTAACATTAGTAAACCCCTCTCTCATGCATCCTGAGCTATGGGGGTACCTCTACCTTGCATCAAGGCTACCTGGGGAATTTTTGTTGCTTCGGCCGCTACTTGGGGAAATGTTTCTTCTACCGCTAGCATTTCTTCTCTGGCTCTGAGGGCCTCTTGACCTAATTGTTCTATGGTCATTTCCTTCTCGTACTGACTCATGGGTCTGAACTTGGTCATTTTGGGATCGATCATCCATGCCACTACCTCATCCTAATCTTGGGCATTTTCTGTGAAGATCTCATCTTCGAATATTTCGTGGGCATATGGCAAGCAGGACAACACTTGAGAAGTGTGTTTTAGGACTAAACCCTTTGGGTCGTTCTTGTGGAACCTTCCAGTCTAGAATAAAAATTCTAATTGGTTCATCCCTTCCTTATTGGCTTGGGCACTATCTTTCACTAGGTAGAAGCCGACATGGAACCCATACGATATAAACACTCGCTTCTTATCTTTGACTAGGGTAG
Organism: Picea engelmannii; assembly: GCA_009831015.1. Lineage (NCBI taxonomy): Eukaryota > Viridiplantae > Streptophyta > Pinopsida > Pinales > Pinaceae > Picea > Picea engelmannii. Next base: position 45,793 of record ML827393.1, on the reverse strand, counting down.
CATTGTATCCTTGCAGGATGGTCTCATAGCAGATCTCTCTCGTCAAAAACCGGTCAGGGACATGTGATGGTAGGATATGAGGTGCTCTGTTGGCCCTAAATACCCTAATGTAGGTATTGTGTTCGTCTAGATACCAGTGGTCGACCATGGATATCACCTTTTTGGCTGCAACCGATAGTCTTGGACACTCTTTCTTGAAAAGAATAAAATGAATGCCTGCGATGAATTCATCGTAGATGAGGGAGTAGGATTTTTTGTACCTGTTCTCCCACAAGATTTTGAAATAAACATGGACCAAAAGCTCCACGATGTGCCAGCTTAAGTTCATGCCCGCGAAGAAGTTTCTGGCGCACAAGACGTCCAACATGTATGACACCATATAGAAGGTTGGAGTCTCCCCTTCTTTTCGTGTCTGATCCTATTGTATGCAGATGCTCAACTACTTTTAAATCATGGATCCCCAATTGAAGCCACTCCTGAAGATAGATACTGTGTATGCTAGAGGAATCCACGTCTTTGAAAACCTGGTGCAATCTTTCTCACCATACAACCGATAGATGAGTGCCATTAGGAATATGTATGGATCTCTTAGGTCGATCGCTTGGTACCAGCTGGAGGTCCGGTTGGTGAATTTCTTATATTCTCACCAACACAAGGACATCACCCGACTGGTGTCATGGCACTCGTAAAATTTTACCACAAAATCAGTATTCAGTCGCTCCTTCAGGTCTTTAAGTTTGTAGTACTTCTGGACCTCCACCAGAAGGAAAAATCTGACACATCCACCATCGTAATCATTGATTAGGCACTTCTGCATGTCTGTGTGATCGATGAGCCATTATAGAATCTCTACACAAGGAAACACCAGGGTTATGCTTGCTACCATGTGTAGGTACGACCGTCGGATATTTGGGAATACCTAGTCGTCGAGTGCTCTCACATATGGGTCACTGTGTGGGGTGTGTTCAGGGAATTCCTCCCGGCTGATCTTCTTGAAGGGTTATTCCCAATGTGGGAGTGTTGTCTTGGTCCCTATGCTATCCTCTATGTCTCTGAAGGCCTGAGGTTGAATGAAAGCCTTCTTGGTGGATGTTTTAATAACTGGTTCTGGTCTTGGAGCAAATTCTAGTTGTTTTCCCACCCTTGGAGAAGAGCCTTCTCTGACTTCTGGTTTCTTTATCTTCGGCGCTCTCAAAGATTGCCTTGTGGTTGGTTTTCTTAGAGGCATTGTTCCTACAATCAAACAAATCATTTAGAGACTACATACAGAGAAACACTAGAGGAAAATGTATATGTGAAGTGAAAACACAGAACAACCATACTGGTACATACCTGTAATGCTTGCTAAACCTAGTTTTTTGATACTCACGACATCTCAAAAGATGGTAAATTTCTCGTCTCGCTCCTCTGGATGCTCTTAAACTCCTTTATGTGCAAAATGGTTTTGTTTACAGTGGATCAAGAGAATTAAAATGGGGAATAACTTATGATGTCGCATCGACCAATTAATTCAGGTAATGAGTGAAATTCAAACAAATCTGTCATCAAATCTCTACAAATTTAATTCATCATGGGTTGACAACGAAGGCGCAAAGGGTGATGTGTTCTATCGATAATTTCAAACGACCTTTTTGATTCACACATGAAGAAGAAACTAATGCAATTTTTGGAATTAATTTTTCCTGAAATGCTCTGAATCTAAACGTATCTAGCGCTAAAACGTCCCATCATGTCGCTTTCCTAGTGGGTGGATCATGGATTGACAATGTGTTATGGATGTTTTCGTTGATATACTTCTGTGAAAAACCTATGACACCGATCGAATCCATAGTATGGTGTTAACATGGAAAAAATATCTTAGGACACATGGAAGTGAAGATCGGTGACTTAACTCGCGAGTATTAGTCGGAGTCGGGACTTCCTTCAAATTGTGCATTCTTAAAACTAAACCTGGGATCGCTTATGCCAAAAAGGTATCGAGGATTTCTGAATGAGGATAAACCTATAACAAATTTTCCTTTGGGTTAGCGTCATCAAAACATTGTTGATGCTGAAATGCTTCGAGAATCGGTGATCGAGGAAAACTCCTTAGCATGGTCGGATTGTTTGTTGTGATTTGGTTTTCTCCGATTCCAAAAAGTGCGTCGAGTATCGGCTATCGATGATATTTTTTCCTTTTTTCTTAATGTTCACTCCCTTCACCTTTTAACGATGCCGAAAGGGATTAGTTATCGGTGATCACCTTATGTGATGCTTGTCGTGAAACAAAAACTTCCTTTCACTGATATCGATGAAGATTAGTGCTCAACAACTGATGTTTTCTAAGTGATTCCTTTTTACCCTTTAATTTCTTCCGATGCCGAATCATTGAGCGCGTCGGGTGAAGTTTTTTGGCTGTTGATTATTTATTTAAGTGTTAAAGTATTTTTAATTCATGGGGTTTTATAGAGTTACACAAACTTGAATAGTTTATGAAATTCGAGTGAACAAGAAAACACAAAACATTTCTCAAAAGAAAAATTGAATTTAGATAGTGTAAAGACCAAGTGGTACCCAAAAAGTGAAAAATTGTCATAGGATTTTTAGGGTGTGTTGAGTGCTCAACAAATGGCGACTTACTGGGTGAAAGCATAAATTATGTTCCTTCCTTGGGCTTGATTGATGAAAAAGATGATTAGGAACTTAACTGGTTTTCATCAGATCTTCTTTTACCTTTGCATTTGGAATTTCCCCGGTTGATGCATCTAGGCCTTCCTGTGGGGTTTTTTAACCTTTATTCCACCTTCTTTTCCTGTAACCTTGAATCATGACTTCTTTTGACAATATTCCATTAAATATTTCACTAGCACTAGGCCTTTTAGTTACCATCAGTCATTTCCTACGGTGTTGCTTTGTTGCTCGCAAGCGTCCATAGCCCCGACAAATTCACCCTGACATCACAGACCTTGCTCCGCTACCAATGAGCATCCATAGCCCCGATAAAGATATCTTCATACCCTCTCCTATTATGCTCTCATTTGATATAGTTGAATTTTATTTCGACAGAATTCCCTAAGCGAGCAGGAGAGGAGGACATCTATTATTTGCAAAAATATGAGGTGATTAAGGTGAAACTCACTAGCTTTGTCTCTGAGGTGCATGTAGTCCTTTCCAGTTTTCCTTCTTTCCCTTAAGGTCTTACCAGACCACTAAGCAAACACTTTTTCATTTCTCTAGATTTGTTCATCTGTGTAGGTTAGATAGAGAATCCCTTGAAACAACCACAATTCCCTCAATGTTTCTTGTGTTTGTATGTGAGCCTCGATTTAAGAAGAGAGTCTGCAATTTTGCATGATTTGAAGTAACATGCAAAATGTAAGATGACATATATGAAATAACGTAGAATATATATATATATATATGAAATTATTGTTTTAGTGCTTGGCCATTCACTAGGAGAGCATAGGGTTCCCCCCTCAGATTCTTTAGTTGATATGTGCCTGACCCTATCTTCTCAACCACTTGGAAAGGGCCAAGCCATAGATTTTGAAACTTAGAATGTTTGTCTTTAGGCTCATTTTCTCTGTCCCACTTTAGGACTAAGTCTCCTATTTCAAAATTCTTCTCTTTATCCTTATGCTTATCAAACCACCCTTTAACTATCTATTGATGGGCTATGAAATTTGACTTAGCTTTCTCCCTTTATTCTTCTAACATGAGCAGGGTGTAAATTCTTTGTTGTAAGATTGATGAGGGCTACTCTCTGGATTCTTGAGCAATTTGAAGAGATGGAAGGTATAGCCCATTAGGGAGAATGGCTTCTTGTCCGTACACTAGAAAGTATGGAGAATTCCCTATAGCTTCCTCGGGTGTAACTCTATCTTCCCATAAGGCATTATGGAGTAGGTTATGCCAATTTCTCTAGTTTTTTACAACTATTTTCGTTAATATTCTTACCAAGTTCTTATTAGTTGATTATGCCACTCTGTTTCCTTGTGGATAATAATTTGCAGAGTATCTAACTATGATTCCTTTGTCTAGAGCAAATTCCATTAATAGGGTGGAAGAAAAGTAAGTTGCATTATAAAAAATAAGGACAAAAGGGACGATGAACCTTGTGATTAGTTGTTTTTCTATGAATTGGATTACCACCTTCTCGTTTACATGAGTTGAAGGGATGGCCTCTGCCCATTTCATGAAATAATCGGTGGAAGTAAGTATGTACTTGTGTTGTTTTGAATATCTCAGTGTAATATATCCTATGATACCTAACTCCCATTGCTCAAAAGGCCTAGAAACGACCACTAGTTGGAGTGGGACAGCTGCTCTCTTCTCCCTCCCAATGCTTATTTGAAAATTTTTACAGTTTCGAGCATATGTGTGAGCATCCTTGAACAAGGTGGAAAAATAATAACCAACTCTCAGTATCTTATGAGCGGTGGTGTTTCCTGCAAAATGTCCACTGACAGGGCCATCATGGAGCTCCTTCAAAACTTTTTCTGCATCTTCACGTTCAATTCATCTTAAAAGTACCCCATCGGAATTAACTCGAAAGATTACTAAATTTATGAGACGATATTGTGTGGATTTTAGCCTGAGAGCTATCCTTTCCCTAGGGTTTAGGTTTTCTGGGCAAGTCCCATGGTGCAGAATATAGGTCAATTTCTCATACCAAGACTCTTTCCCTGGGGAGATGTATGAAGCTTCGTCGCACCATAATGCCATTTCATTCTCCCATCTGGGGTCTTCATTTACTTGGTCTTGAGCTTCGACTGCCAGTTTGCATAACCCTTGTCCTTTAAATAATTTAGCGAGTTTTATATCTAGATCAAATTCTTGGACTACTGCCATCCAATTCCCTCTTCTTTCCCCCATCTCTTGTTGAGTAAATAGGGATCAGACTGCAGGGTGAGGCACGATTACTTTGGTATGGTTCTTGAGGATGTAAGATCTGAAATGTTTTACTACCTTATAAACAACATAAGCATGTTTATCTATAGCGGGATAATTTAGTTCGACATCTTGGAGGTTAGTGCTCATGAACGATACCAGGGCTTCATTTTTGTCATCATCCATCTGAGTTAATACTACAACTAACAATTGGTCGGAGGTGAAAGTATAGAGGAAGAATTTTTTGTTGAAATCAGGACTTCGTAGCACTAGCGATTGAGATATTGTAGTTTTAATATTGTTGAAAACCTTCTTTCGTTCATCATCCCATTTAAAATCAGTGTCCTTACGAATCATTTTTTGTAAGGATTTGATAGTTTTCGTGAAATCGGGGGTGAATTTCCTCACAAAATTGATTTTCCCAAAGAACGACTGCATAATATTATTGTTGTTAGGTAATGGAAGCTAAGATATGGCCTTAATTATTTCTAGGTCTATGCATATACCTGCTTGAGATATAATGTGGCCTAACAAATTTCCTTCTTCGACACCGAAAATAGTTTTCTTAGGGTTTAAGGATATGTCGTATTTTCTACACCTTTTGAAAATCTGGGTTAAGTGTTGGATGTGATCTTCTCTATTCTTTGAATACATAGTTACATCATCCAAGTAGACTACAAGACACTTTTTTATTATCCCTCAAAATTTTATGTTCATGGCCCTCTGGAAAGTCGCTCCTGCATTGATTAACCCAAAGGGCATGCATTTATAAGCAAAAGTTCCCCACTTGGTTCAGAAGGTAGTTCTTAAATGGTATTCCTATGAAACTAGAACCTGGTTGTAACCTGAGAAACTATCCAATAAAGAGAAAATCTCAGAGCCAAACATGGTATGTAGGAGTTGCTCCATTGGCGGGACTGGGTAGTTGTCCTTTTCCGAAGCTCTGTTGAGGTTTCTAAAATCTACACATAGGCAAATCTCTCCAGACGTTTTCCTTACAGGAACCAGATTTTATACCCATGCAGAGTGCCTGACCTGGAAGATAATATTGGCATCTAACAATTTCTTTAACTCTTGACACATGAGAGGTTCTAGGGAAGGGTGATACTTTCATAGATTTTGTTGGAAGGGTTTCACTTCAGGTTTTAACGGGATAATGTGTTGAATCAAATGGGTATCATAAGTTTTTAGATCTCGGTAGGACCACGCAAAGACATATTGATACTATCTGAAGAGTTTGAGATAATCCTTCTTTTCTTATTTATATATGGTCTTGTCGAGGTTTACGTTTTTTGGGTTTTTCGGGGTTCCGAGATTTATAGTCTCATGCATGGGACATGAACTATTGGTCCTCGTGTTTTTTGATCCCTTATATCTTTATTTTAGGTCAAAAAGGTTTTCTAAATTATCTATTTCCTTTAGTATTGTGTGAGACTTTGATTTGTCGATCAGATGTTTTGTATGAGGGTTGGTTTCCGTCGATTGTTCCTGGAATACTTCATCGTCAATGGCCAAATCTTTAAAATTGTCCTAATTGATCATAAATTTTATAATATGTTCATCTCCCTCAAAAACATTCCAATTAGAAATATTGTTGGGCACAAAGGGTTTCTATAGCAGTTCTACAATGAACCGAGAAGCTTCATAATCCTCTAGAGGTGATATCCTTGAAGCGAAGGTGGCCAAAGAATCAACAAGAATGTTCTTCTCTCTGGGAATCACTGTAATGTTGAAAGCTTCAAAATGCTCTATCAGCCTGTGCACTTCCTGTTGGTAATTCTTTAGGTGTGGAGAATTGCAATGTATAGTATTCCTTATCTGTCTGGCAATGATATTAGAGTCTCTGAAAACCTTCAATTCTTGGACATCCAAGTCTATGGCTTTATTTAACCCTTGTACTAGAGCTTCACACTCGACAGTGTTATTCGTGCATTCAAATTCTAGTCTACAAGATAGGAAATGTCGTTTTCCCTTCAGATTAATGAGGATACACCCTACTCCTGACCCTTCTTGTGATTTAGATCCATCAAAATATAGGGTCCAAACTCGTGGGAAAACTATATCATCCTCCTCTTTTCTTTTACTTTCCTCTTTTCCTCCAGTTAGTTCTGTGATTTCCAATGCAGGTTTTTGGCAGAAGAGGGTTTCCTCCGCCACCATCGGCAATTCCTCTCGAAAAATAATTTCAGAGTTTTGAGTAAGAGGGACATTAGATGAGAGAGGGGAGAAGTTCCCAAAGTAGGAATCACAAGAATAATTGCCTAGCATAGGGAAATATTCCGATGAGGGTTCTTTTAGGGTTTATAGGTTAGTAACAATATGTTTTAGATATCTCTCCCTATCAATTCTCATCATATTTTTGTGTCCCTTTAAGGGTAGCCAAAGGTGTTCCCAGTCTATGCTAAAGTATCTGTTCAACTTTTTGGACCAATCTCTACTTAATAAAAATTTGTAAGCTTTTGGGATATCTACTACAATGACGTCAATCACTTGAACAAATTTAGGAAGTGTCGTTATTCTGATCATTACATATTTGAGTTCTCCCATGACCTTCACTTGGGTTTTGTCTAGTTGTATTACATGTTTATCACTTTTGAGAGGGACCGCGTTTAATTTTTTTCAAATAGATAGTGGCATAACATTAGAGGAAGCTCTTGAATCGACCAAACAGTTATGGAGGTTTCTGTTAAAGACTTTCAATGTTAAAAGGAAAGGTGGGAAAAAAGTTTTTCCCTTCTTATCTTCAGAGCAAGTGTTCACAATTGGTTTATTTCATATATCTGTGGGAGTTAGATTTCTTCCTAGGTCAGTGCTTGTCGTAGGGTTTTCTACCGATTTCAAAGATTGTAACATGAAGTATTTTTGTTGAGGGATTCTACATATGTCCATAGCTGATATATTAGCCTTCAACTTCTTCAAATCTTCAAATATGTTGTAATCCAGCTTGAGCGATTTTCATGTATGGATATTTATAGGGTTTCTTCGGGGATTAAAAGGTTCTTTCGGGTGATCGGGAGATGGTCTCATGCCCAAAATTTGGGTCGTAGTAAGATCATTCGATACAGGTTGACCCCTACTTCGTGTTTGGACAACCAAGACTTCTGCAGGTGGTTCTTGAACTTCAAACAGGTCATCTGAAGGAATAGCTAGGTCAAGATTCCATATCAACATGGTTGTTTCTTCTGGTGGAGCAATTTATTCCTGATCGACAATATTCATACTAGAGCTACTTGATTTTTTGGTCAGGGAGACTTCATCTAGAAACCGATTGGCCATTAAATTCATGGCATGCACCCATTGAGGGGAGTCTCTTTCAGAGTGGTTCTCTTGATGGTAAGTGCAAAAAGATTCAGATCCTACCTTTCCCAGATCGATGTTTAGGTTAGCTGGGGGAGGTTCAATTGCTTTGAACAGTGGATTCCTTTTAAATAAAGTCTTATAAGGCCATTTTCCTTGGTTTCCCTCCCCTGCAATTCTCTTCATGTCTATGATTTTGTTTGATATTTTTTTGACCATGCATTGCAAGTCCTCTATGTCTCCACTTCCCTTCTCAAGGGCTTGTTCTGTTTGTTTCCCTAGGGGTCTAGTAAGAAATAGTCCTCTCATGGGAGAAGGTTGACCTTATTTCTTAACTAATGAGACCTGGCCTTCTTTACATCCCTTCATTTGGAATTCTATCATTTTGGCTTCTTCAAAATTCTCAGCTAGGGTTAGTTTGGCAGCCATCTTTACAAACATGGAAATAGAAGCTAGGAGAGCATTGGCATATACTTCAATTTGCAACTCCTGAGTAGGTTTAGCTTCGGGATGGAATTTGTTTAAGATGGTGGTAAATATTTGGTTAAATTATTTGATCCTTTCCTTTGAACTCATGGTGGCAGCAAACATCTCAGCCATCAAAACTCCCATAGTAGTTTCTTCTGCAAATTTATCTAGAAATTCTTTTTGAAACTTCATCCAACTAGTTATCGAGCCTACATGTAAGTTAAAATACCACTTGGGGGATGAATTCTTGAATGTGTAAGGGAATAGATGAAAAACCACGTATTCATGTTGGACATTCATAAGTCTAATAACTAGTATGAATTTCTTGATATGGTCTTCGGGCAATCCTAAGGTTTCAAGGTCAAATTTATGAAGTAATTTCTCTGGCTGTCGAGGAAGGTTATGTACTCATCTATGGATAACCAAAGCATCTATGGCCAACCAAGGTTGATTATTTTGTGGTGGGTTTCACATTTCTTCATCATGGTCATGGTTATCTTTCATGTATTTAGATCCTGAGTTAAACCCTTCTTCTTTCGAGAATTCGTCAGGCTCGAAGAAGTTATCGTCTGGTGTTTCAGGGATTAGATTTAGAGGGTGTTATATCTCTGTGAGAGAGAAATATATTAGGTCTTCTACTGTGTGCATGAAAACCTGGTCTAGGGATTCGACCATTGGCCTGCTTATTTGTTTTCTTCGAGGAAGTAATGGAGCTAAGGGAAGCGCATTGATTTGTCGGGCGTGTGATCTTGTGATTCTTCTGAATTGATTTAATTCCTCATGAGGAAGAGTGTAAGGTATATTAGGGAACAATTGTTCTTCCTCATGCTAGGGTGAGTTAATCATTTCAGAAGTACTCAATGTGTGTGTGCTGTCTTGGGAATGACTAGCCATGCATGTGGGTTGTTTCTAATCTACAGGTTGTCTGAAATATTATGTGAAATATATATTCAACCATTCATTATTAGGCCCTCCTTATAGCACCAATTATGTTGATGGGTTTTAAATCTCTTTAACTAAACAGTAGGAACCAAACCCACCACCGAGGCCCAATTAGACTCTGTAACATTTAATGGTGGAATGGTTCTCCAGATCTTGTGATCCAACCAATTAATCGATGGGATTTACATTTTCTTGTGAAGGTTTCTCCTTCGGTTCAGACGTTCTCTTTTTGTATTTTCTCTTAGGTGGGACCGATGTAAGATGAAAATCTAGTATAATCCAACTAGGTAACAAAGTGGGAACAAGTTTAACTACTGGAGAAGAGGCTGAGCTTGGGATAACCCTTTACTCTAGCATGCAGGTGGTGATCGTCTACCACAGGCCTAGTACTAATACGTTAACCGTGTGAGTATTCCAATTACTGACTGAAATACAAATTATCAGAAGAAAACATGCATGTGATAAATGATAGCAAGTAAAATAATTCACTCAACTCTAATCATCAATCACATAATAACACAAAGATTTATTTTCATCATTAAAGAAAGAACTGTAAAACATTGCACCAGATAAATTATCAATAGATTTAGTAGTTCTTACTCGTTACAACATCCATTCATGAGACGAAATAAGAAATAGTTCTTCTCCACATCCAATCATACACGCATTTGATGAAAACATAAACTTGTCTCTGGTCCAAAAGGACTTCTCAATTAAAGGAAACTCCAAAATAATTCTTAACAAAACAAAAAATGAGAGTTTCTTTCCACAACCATCGACCTTTAACTAATCGGTCGATCCTCCTATTTATAACATAAAATTAACTAAAAATAACAACTAAAGTGCAGATAAGAAAAACTAAATTCGACACATGGCATTCTCTCCTATGAGTTTTTCTATGAGTCATCTCAAGATATCACTTAAGAGGGTGACTCTTCTCGTACTCTAATCACTTGATTAACATAACCTTGCAGGTGTTGGTGTATGGGAATCTATGTTGTTCCATTCGGGCTGAGTGAATCTCTCCTATGTCTACCGCACCTGCCCGATACTTGACTATACTTACACTTAACTATTGTAGCATAGCTCGAGCTTTGATAGGGTGTTCAATAAATTGTCGCACCTGACCTGGCGTCGTGTCTGTCACCTTTTCTATTTCTTGGGCCCATGATGGATCTTTCTCGGTGTATGATCTGACTATGTTGTGCAAGTCGACAAAGTCAACATGCGTGCCAAATTCAGGGAGTCTGATGTCTTTCATCACCCGATTGATTTTGATCCAATTTTTCTCACACTTGGCACATTTTTCTTGAATTTTTCGATGGGGTTCCTGGGAAATTTTAACCCAATACTCGACCGATTTCCTTATGCAGCCGATGCTTCTTTCTATTAGCACCCGGATGCTGTGCTCTTTGACATCTAGACCCTTTTTCACCACGCTGATATATTCGATTTTGTTCACGGCTTGTTGCTCATTCTCGTACCACCTCTCCATGTATTTCCATGTCGAAAGTTCCATGAGGGTATCTTTATGAATCTCGGCTATCCTTGCAGTGAATAGGTGTCATTCATCTGTACACTTGTTGTAGGCCTCCTTGAATTCGTTCCTTAGGTACACCATAGCCTATGTGGTGTTCTGGTAGTATTTCACTAAGTGGCGCAAATGTTCTAATTTCTTTAGAGTGAAAGCCAACTCCTCTTCATCTCTTTTAGCTCTATCCAGGGTGGTATCTGTGATTTCCATCCCTGTGCCGATGGGATCGGACGTCTTAGCATGCTATGTGTTGATTATATGTTCCTCTGTAGTGATGAGGATGGAGTGATCTAAAGTGATACTCCTTTTCTTGGTGATTCTCTTGACAATAACCTTCCTTTTCTGATAATAATATATAGAATGTATGTCGGCTACTTCATCCACAGGTTCGTGAATCTGTTGATCCCCCCACGTGAGTGTATTTCCTAGACTCCCGATGGTATATACTTGTTTAGGGTTGGGTTCTTGAACTTCCTCCCTCTGTTCTGAAGGCCCGACCTCTGTCTTTCACTCATCGGGGATTTGAGTATCAATTGAAACTGAGGCATCGGGAGTATGTTGGGTACTTACTTGATCATCGATCATTGAAACGTTGATTTCCTACTGCAAAACTTCTTCATTTTGTTCGCCCGACCTCGACCCTTCTTTTGAATTGTCCGCTTGTGTTTGTGGTGCATTAGGCAACTCAGTGTCTAATACACTTTAGAATTCTTTTTCAGTCTGTGGGATCCCTTGAATTTGAGAATCAAGAACCAGGGAAGATGTCTTCTCTAGATCTTTTTCCTCTTCAATACGCACAGGGGTCATAAGAGACACCTCTGGGCTCTCATCATCATCATATATTTTAAACAACTTGCTTAAGGGGTTTGATGGACCTGTCCTCCCTGATGTTCCAACTGTCTCTAATTGAGCCAAAACACTTGTTGGTGATACGGCCTATAGCGTTACGAACTCAGGGTCATCTAACCCAGTAATTTCATCAAGGTCTATGAATTCAGGGTCTCTTGGGCCCATCTGACTTCTATCCAGATTGTCTGTAGGGAGCCCTGACATGTTTATGAGGCCTGGGTCATTTTTCAGTTGATCAATTATCCATTGCACATGCTCTAACATGAGTAACCCCCTCTCTCGCGCGTCTTGAGCCATGGGGGTACCTCTACCTTTCACCGAGGCTACTTGGGGAATTTCTGTTGCTTCAAATGCTACTTGGGGAACTGCTACTTCTGCCACTAGCATTTCTTCTCTGGCTCTGAGGGCCTCTTAACCTGATTTTTCTATGGTCGTTGCCTTCTCTTCCAGACTCATGGCTCTAAACTTGGTCATTTTGGGATCGACCATCTGTGCCACTACCTCATCCCAATCTTTGGCATTTTCTACGAAGATCTCATCTTCGAATTTTTCATGGGCATATGGATAGCAGGATGAAACTTGAGAAGCATGTTTTAGGACCAGACCCTTTGGATCATGCTTGCGGAACCTACCATTCTGGAATCAAAATTCTAATTGGTTCATCCCTTCCTACTTGGCTTGGGCAGTGTCTTTCACTAGGTAGAAGTCAACATGGAACCCATATGGTATAAACGCTCTCTTCTTATCTTTGACTAAGGTAGCATTGTATCCTTGCAGGATGGTCTGGTAGCAGATCTCTCCCACCACAAGCCGGTCAGGGACATGTGATAGTAGAAGATGAGGTGCTACGGTGGCCCCGAATAACCTATTGTAGGTATTGGTTTCATCTAGATACCAGTGACTAACCTTGGATATCACCTTTTTGGCCGCAGCCGATAGTCTTAAACACTCTTTCTTGAAAAGAATAAAATGAATACGTACGATGAATTAATCGTAGATGAGGGAGTATGATTTTTTGTACCTGTTCTCCCACATGATGCTGAAATACACATGGATTGGAAGCTCTGTGATGTGCCATTTTAAGTTCATGCCTGTGAAGACATTTATGATGCATAAGACTTCCAACAAGTATGCCAGCATATAGAAGGCTAGAGTCTCCCCTTCTTTTCATGTCTGAGCCTGTTGTATGTAGATGCTCAACTGCTTTGATATGATGTCTCCCCAATTGAAGCTTCTCTCGGAGATAGATACTATGTACACTAGAGGCATCCACGCCTCTGAAAACCTGGAGTAGTCTTTCTCACCATACAACCGACAGATGAGTGCCATTAGGAAGATGTATGGTTCTCTTAGGTTGTTCGTTTGGTACCAGCCGCAAGTCTAGTTGGGGAATTTCTTATCTTCTCACCACCATGAGGCCATCACCTGGATGGTGTCATGGCACTCATAAAATTTCACCATGAAATCAGTATTCAATCGCTCCTCTGGGTCTCTAAGCTTGTACTACTTCTGGACCTCCATCAGAAAGAAAATTATGACACATCCATTATCGTCATCGTTGATTAGGCACTTCTGCATGTACGTGTGGTCGATGAGCCATTTCAGTAGCTATATACAAGGAAACACTGGCTTTTTTCTTGCTACCATGTGTAGGTATGACCGTTGGATATTTGGGAATACCTAGTCATCGAGCACTCTCACATCTGGTTCACTGTGTGGGGTGTATTCAGGGAATTCCTCCTAGCTGATCTTATTGAAGAGTTCTTCCCAATGTGGGAGTGTCATCTTGGTCCCTATGCCAGCCTCTATGTCTTCGAAGGTTGGAGGTTGAATGAAAGCCTTCTTTCTGGATGTTTTAATAATCGGTTCTAGTCTTGGAGAAAATTCTAGCTGTTTCGCCACCCCTAGAGAAGAGCCTTCTATGAATTATGTTTCCTTTAGCTTTGGCGCTCTCAGAGATCACCTCTTGGTTGGTTTTCATGGAGGCATTATTTATGCAATTGAAAAAATCATTTAAAGACAATGTACAAAGCAGCACTAGAGGAAAATGTATACGTGAAGTGAAAACACAAAAAAATCAGACTGGTGCATACCTGTAACGCTTGCTAAACCTGGTTGTTTGATACTCATGGGATCCCATAAGCTTGTGAATTGATCGTCTCGCTCCTCTGGATGCTCTGAAACTCCTTTATGCACATAATGGTTTCATTTACAGTGGCTCAAGAGAATTAAAATGGGGAAGAACTTACCGTGTCACATCAACCAATTAATTCGGGTGATGAGTGAAATTCAAACAAATCTGTCGTCGAATCTCTGCAAATTTAATTCATTGTGGGTTGACAACAGAGGCTCGAAGGGTGATGTGTTTTATCGGTAATTTCAAATGGACCTTTTTATTCGCACATGAAGTAGCAACTAATGTGATATTTGGAATTAATTAGTCCCTTAAATGCTCTGAATCTAAACGTATCTAGCACTAAAGCGTCCCATCGTGTCGCTTTCCTAGTGGGTGGATAAGGGATCGACAATTTGTTATGGATGTTTTCATTGATATCCTTATGTGAAAAACCTCCGACGTTGATCGAATCCATCTTATGGTGCTGACGTGGAAAAATTGTCTTGGCACACGTGGTAGTGAAGATCGGTGACTTAACTCGCGAGTATTAGTCGGAGTCGGGACTTCCTTCAAGTTGTGTGTTCTTAAAAATAAACCTGGGATTGCCTATGCTAAAAAGGTATCGAGGATCGGAGATCGGGGATAAACCTATTGTGTATTTTCCTTTGGGTTAGAGTCATCAAAAAATTGTTGATGCCGAATTGCTTTGGGAATCGGTGATTAGGGAAAAATCCTTAGCATGGTTGCAATGTTCATCATGATTTGGTTTTCTCCAATTCC